>VWZZ01005572.1:522093-657997 GCA_013399095.1 Psophia crepitans
ATGGACCGGGGGCTGAAACCGTTGGACGCGCGGGAAAGCCGTTAGGCGGGGTGGCCGTTGGAGCTGTGCCGACCTGGGTGCGTCCCGCTGTTCCCCCTTGGGTCGGCGGCGTGCCGGGCTGCCGCTCCGGGGTGTGCCGCTGGAGAACAGCAGCTGGCTGGCAGAAGGGGCTAACTGCTGAGGGGACTGCCGTTCCCTGCCTCAGCACCGGGCGGTAGACGCAGCGGCTCCCGGCGGGGGCTGGCCCTGTGGGCGGGCCTCAGGGGAACCGCCTGCAGCGGGCCGGGGCGCTCCTGCAGGCCTCGCCTCCCTCAGCACCGCGGGTCTGGCGCGAGTGCTAGGCGGGAAGTCCCAGCAGCCTGCCCCAGCTGTTACTGCTTTTTCTAGAGGGGTTTTCAAGCCCTGTTTGTTTCCTTTCATCATCACTCGCAAATCGTGAAGTGCTCGCCGTACTTTCTTGATCGTTTGTGGTAAAAAAAATCTCAGATCTCTGCTGAGAGCAGAAGAATGGATCTTCAAAAGCTTAATCTTGATTTAAAAAAAAGTGACATTAATTTGCCTTAATTGCTTTCATTGCATGCAGTAGAAAATGTAGTTAACCTGCCTTTTAGTCGTGATACATCATGCTGTTACTCTAAGGTACATTTTTTTTTCTTTTAAAGGACAAAAATATTGTAAAAATCTGACAATCACTTTAAAAATGTATTCACAGATCCAAAAAAACCATGTAAATTAGATTGGAATGAAGGTGTTCTGATAGAAAACACTTTTGTCATGTGATGCTATCAGTGTTAAGGAGACAGCTGGCCATAATGTGAGTAATATCTTTTTACAACAGTACTCAAACACTAAAATGTGAAGGACAAATGCCACATTAGAGTAAGAACCTGCTAACTTCTATTAACGTGGTTATTTGAGAATTGTTTTACAAAAATAAAGTAGCACAGTGCTTTATGCTTTTGTAGTCCTATCAGGTATGTGCCACAGTGTTACCTACTTGAATGGATCTTCAAAGCAGTCTTAATATCCAGAGCCCTCACCATGTGCTTAAAACTTGCTAACATGGATTGTCTCCTTAATTGTTTTTGATTAAGTCTGTGAAGAGCTCTTATTGTCTGAGTAAAGTTAAACACATAGCTAATAATCAACAAGGAGGTGATGAAAGAAATGTATAGAGCAGGTGAGGTTTAAAAAAAAGCACTTTAAGGAGTTGCATTTTAACAAATATCTACAGCTGGCCCAAGGGTAACTTGAGTGTTCCCGAACAATTCAACAGGGAGAAAAATACTATCTCACGGTATCTATGTGAAGAAGTTGGTGCTCAGTGAAATGCCCTATTAAAGGTTGTAAGCTATGTTAAATAAAGTAGTGCAATACCTGAACTGTAAAATATACTTCTGTTATTGATGGATTGGTTAATGTAACTCTTTAAAAATGCAGTTTATTTTGAATATTTCTTAGAAGTAGAAAAAATTCTCAGATGGGGCATTACAAATTCCTGGTAAGTTCCAAGAGAGTAAATGCCAGAAGTATCACTGAGGAATCTGACTCATTCTGAGAGAGTGGCAAAACATACATTTTCACATCCTTTAAGCAGAGCATTTTTATGAAGAATTAAAAAGTTCCTGTATTGTCTCCCTTTGATTCCAACAAGTAAGACAATATAATAAAAATGTTATTTTTGCTGGGTTTCAACTTGTAGAGGTTTTATTATTGACTTACTGATCTTTGCAAGGAATGTGCCAAGTTCGTTGCTTTGCAGATGTTTGCAGAACTTACTCATTGACTGCAGGGGGCGGTACAGTACTTGCAAATTACTTGATTCCTTTTTATTTGGTACCTATATTTCGTATTTGGAAGGAAAACTTGATTTTAGTAATTCATTTCTATAAAAATGGTATGAAATTAAGTTATCCTTGTACCTGTGATGTTCTGTGAAGCAGCTGCTCAAGAAAGGGCAACTGCTTTATCTTTTCAGTCTTGTTCAGCGAAGAGAAAACTAGGGACACCTATATCTTGTAATAATGTTTCTCTCTGCCTTCGCAATTGTTAAAGTTAGAACACATGTAAAATGCACAATGGCTCAGAGCAAAGAGTACCTCAGTGCAGAAGGATGTTACAGCAAGGTGCAGTGATGATCTCTTGTTGATATAGAAAAGTAGGAAATGAATATATGAAATATTCCTGCAGAATCTCACTCTGAACATGGTCAGTAACATGGATTAATTAGCTGAACAGTACCTAAAGTTATTAATGTCTTTTCCTTTCAAAGGAGATATTGTATTGTCTCTGCTGTGGCCAGGTAGTAATGGTCTCTTGTCCTATGAATTCAAGTCTGGTTTTCAGTACCTCTTTTTTTTTTTAAAAAAAAATCAAACAAAACTCTTGCCTGTTGCTGGTTTCCAAGTGGAGATCTAAAGATGGTATAAAATGTTGCATGTAAAACTGGACATCTGTTGCATTTCTATAGTTTCACTGAGTTTGAACATGCTTGCACTGGGAAGGAAATGACAGGCAATCTGAATAGAGCTTCCCATTTCAAGTGGTAATCCTTTTGTGCTCTGATTTTTGTGCAAGCTACTATTGAATTGGAAAGCCCAGATTCAGGTCCCATGTGTGTCTTCCTAGGGGAATGCCTTCATCACCAGACCAGTAGGTAACACCTGTAACTACTGAGGTGAAGTTGGTCTTTACTGTGTAGCAGGCAAGGCAACTTTCACTGAATTCTGGCCTATTGGCTAGGAATCAGGTGCTATTGCTTCCTGTGTGAAGCTTGTTCTGGCAAGTGGCTGCCAGATGTGCTGTCAGCTCACCTGAGGAAGGCATAATTAGTAGATAATTTTTTCTTGGATTTGGTGTGGCATAGGTTTGAAAGTGCATACTATGGTCAAGACTAAAGTGCCTGAGCATATGGAGATGATCCTTAGCTTTTCCTTTACACTATGTTTATGAATTAAATACTTTTGGTCACTCTGACTGCTTCTAAATGACTTCAAGATGAAAGGTACTTGAAAAGTGCAGGTTCTGTCTTGTAACCTTGTTAATTCTCATGAAAAGACTATTAACTACATAACTACTTTTTAATCTTTTTTCTGTTCAGAAGCCAGTGACACTTACTTCTGTAGCTCCAAAAAAAAAAACTACATGATTTTTATGCTTAGTTAAACATACAGTAAGTGGTTTTACTTGTGTGACAGTTTTCTTTTACTCAGAGGATAAAAATGCATTTCTGCATTCACTTTCAGAATATAGAATAGAATCATTAAGGTTAGTTTTCTGTTTGAAATTCTTCTGGTTTTGGTCACTTCCTGCTAAATATCTGAGTGCTTGAATATATATAAGCAAATATTATTCTGTGTCTTGTATGAGCATCTACTCCTCTTTGCACAATAAGTATCTAAGATCTTAAAGTACGGCAGTGACTCTTTTGTTAGTTACAAGGTTATCACTGAGTCACTACTGCTGGTGTGCCTCTTTCTTCTTCACAGGGCTTGATTCTTTTCTCTTTTTTTTAGTTTATATGCTGAAGTCAAACTGTATTCCTCAGGTTGTCATAGACATCAGATTAGTCCTGGCAGTCTGAGATGCTTTTCTATGAGGTAACATTATTGTAAAGCTGAGAGATAGTCATCCTTCTGCAGGGGGTTGATAGGAAATGCATATGGTGCTCTGAAAAGAATAATAATTTTTGGGGATCCAGTGCTGACTTTTATTGAAGTCAGTGGGAGTTTTGCTATGGACTTCAATGAAAGTAAGATTAGGTCCTTTGTCATTTCATTATTTTTTTGATATAGACCAGGTTATTTGCTGGGAGACAAACTGATTTTTTTAGTCCTGACTAAAAGGACTGAGTGAAGAGTTGCTGTGGTTAAGGCTGAGCATGAGTTTGCATCCTGAGGTGTGTATTCTGTTTTACATCCTCTGAGTTCAGAAAAATCACTGTGAGTTAGACTAATGTTCAGTAGACTTTTAACTATAACTGTGCAGTGGCAACAATGTTGGTGCAGACCAGCAAAATTTCAAAGGGGCAAAACATTTTTGTATCACATGATAATCTGAGTGCTAAACCAATATTGTAAATAAAGCTTTTGTGATACTTGTTAGGGTGAGACGAAAAGCAGTGGTGATCTTTGCTAGCGTGTTACAGCTGTGACACAAATCAAGGGGGCCTGTTTTGGATCTACCAAGGGCCACCTCTGCTTCTATTATGTGTTTTTGTTGATTGTTATGCAGAGAAATCTGAATGTCTGTCGGGGATAGTTCCTTCTCTTTAAAAGGTCAAACTATGTGTAACTATGTCTTTGTACTACTTTCATCAGCTGAATCTGTTTCAGTGGTTTATGTTGAAGTTACTTGATTTTTTTCCTAAGAGCTTTTTAGATCCTGATGACTGGTGTTGCAACAGTGGAAAAATGGGCTGTTTAGGATCTTTGATTCCTACAACAATGTTACCAGGTGGGAATAGTGTGGTGGAAAGAACTTCAAATAGCCTCCTCTGCTCTGGCTTGTTGCAGGATTGTTTCATCTTAACAGGCTTGTTTTTACTTGTGTGTCTAAAGTTCTCCTTTCTTGGGGGCGGGGGTGTGTGTATGTGTGGAAGGGAGGGGAGGGGAGGTTTTGTTCAATGTAGAAATTCTTGGGGATTTTGTTTCTGTTAATATTTAAGTGATAGTTAAAAGGGGGTGAGCAATGATTCATTGGTAAAAGGGAGTTCACTTTTCACTTTGCAGTTCTGTAACCTTTACTGTATTTCTGAGTGATAGAACAAACTTTTATATTTATTAGATACTGTATTCAATTTCCAATGTTTATATGTAATAGTTTTATTCTTACGTGATGCTGAGCGAGTGCAATCACTTCAAGAGAATTATAAATTTCAGTCAATTCCTATTTTGCTTTTCCCTAACTGTATGTTATAGCACTTATTGTAGAGAGAAGGGATTTGATAATTTTTTTCCCTACTGTGGTAAACCCTCTGCAGCAGTGGTGTAAAACAGGGCATGATGATTCAGCAGTATCTTACAAAACTACAAAAAACATGAGGAAATAGAAAACCAGGCCTGATATTTTGCCCTTTCAAATGATTAGGAGGAGGACCATCTGAGCATATTCTTTGCTCTTTATCAAATACTTGGAAAAAAATATTCTAAAATTCTTCAGAAGTATAGATGACTCTGGAAATGACTACGAGGCTTTGTGGAACTTATGGATATACAGAAGTTGTTTCAGTATTTCGCTAGGATTAGTCAAACATGTAAGTTCACACTTCAGTCCTTTACAGGAGGAACTTGCTATTTTAGACACTAAATATGAAATTCTGTTCAAAAAATCATCCTTATATTGCAGTCCTGTCAGAAAATCCATGGCACTGAATATCACTTAAAATACAACTTTTCAAGCCATGCTTTTTTCAACAATATCCGAGTTGTCCTATATTATGTTACTTTGACTGTGGGATATGTAATCGTTGACTTGTTTCTGAGCATAATTCTATTCTCAAACAGGAGGTTTGATTTGTATCAACTGAGTTCATAATGCAATACATTCTTCATTTGAAATAATACTAAAAGCATAATGGGGAAGCAAGCCTATGAAGTTCACTTCGTGATTATTTCTGAGAGAGAAATCCATCTCTATCATTTCACTAAATACCATTAGATCAACCATTTTCTCTGGAAATAATTTCTGTAAGTTCAAGTACCCTTTCGTTGTAAGTTGGATGCCTAGGTTAGTCTCTGTTGCAGATACATTTGTCTCATTTTCTTTTTCTAGAGATACGGAACTTCCTGTAAACGTCCTTGTTCTAGGAACAAACATTGACTTGAAAACTATTTTTTCTTTTTTCTCTTTATTTTGGATAAACGTTCTTTTTTCATTTAGTCTCCATGTCTTTTTTATCTGTGAAAAGCATGACCAAAACCAAGGCAACAATTTGCTTTAGCAATCAAAAGACTGTACTTAGGTGAAGTAAAAAGGAATAACTGTGAAGTGTCTGAGAGATGTTTCCTGTAACTTTGCAATATCACTAGATTTTTGGTGCAACAATTTCCATTCTATTTTACATATAAATAAGTTTTTCATAGAAAACATCCTATGAATTTAGATAATAGATTCTATCAGTCTGTTTTTCTTGCAAAATATTTATATAAACGTTTTAATTTCTTGCTTGCCTATATCTGAAACTTTCTTACCTCTTTATATTTTGGTGATGAAAACATCTTTAGCTGTTAATATGTTCGAAGCATCCATATTAAACCATAAATTTACTTGCTTTCCTTTGTCAAAATATGAAAAAATATTGTGTTTAAGTAAAACTGTAAGAGCATCTAAAAAGGTGCCCTTAAGTATCTAAAATTCAGGGACTGTCACATTTGACTTTTAGCTGTCTGGGGGGAGATTGAGAATTCCTTGCTTAGAGTTAATATATGTAGGGTAAAGTGTTTGGAAATTCAAGTCATGACAATCCACGCATTGAGCAAGGATTGCATAACTGAATGATGTGGAAATTCTGTCGTGATATACTGTAAATTATCCATCTCACCCTTCTCAGAACTGAAAGAGGTCATGATTGTCTATTTTAGACTCCCAATTCATAGTTCTTCTACTGAAGGAGAGAGCAGCTCCCCCTGCCCTCTTTTTCCTTTGCTGAAAGAACTAAGTAGGACTTGTGTTCTAAAGAGCAGCTGCTGTGAGCATGCACCCTTTATACCAGCCTAGGTGGAGCTCGGGAGGGGAGAGACCTGAATTCAACTCGCTTCAGGCTAGGACCCAAATCATATTCCCTGCATCTTGAATAAGGGAACTGCGTCTGTCTGAGGGGGCTTGGGAACACTGCAATTCCACTGTTCTTAATATTCAGAGTTGTTTCTTATCTTTTATAAAGCAAACCCATGATCTTAGAGCACAGTCATGAGTGATTTCTTAAGATTCCAGTACAGTCAATAAAAAGATGAAAACAATTAGAACTAATACTTCATAGCCAACAGTACTTTTCCAGGTTACAGTAATAGCTAGAAGAAGAAAACATGGGAAGCAACAAATCAAGGTATTAAAATAATTCAAAATAGAACTTGAGACTTCTAGTTCTTCTAGAATCTAGGACTAAACACCACCTGTTAATCAGGTAGTGGTTTCCTTCCTGAGGTGATCATGATTTTATTCAGAGGGCCAAACTTCACTGTGGAGTTAACTAGTGAAATTCCCTGTACCTCAGTGAGACAGTTATGCCTCAAACTCCTGTCTGCTAGGAATCTGCACTATGGGATTTTCATTAATTTTGTTCCACGGAAGGACATACTAAGTTCATGGATTGAAAAGAAAAAATTATTTTTTACAGATATGTGTGAAGCAGTAAGAATAAAGCTTCAAGTTTTAAAGAACAAAAAGGTGCCCAAGCCTCTGACTTAGGTGGTTTATTTACAGATTGAAAATAAAACAGGAACAAATTCAACAGGCTTAATATGCCAACCTACATTGCATTTTCACTTTCCTTGACAACTCATGATAATTGGTGTTTAGGTTGATTTAATAAATACTACTTGTGAGGTATTGCTTTAACTACTGCTTTGAAACAAACATCAATAACTTGTTGGATGAATAGGTTTACTTACTGGTATTCAAAAGAATATCATGGCTGTAGAATTCTGAGCTAACATATTTAACTATGTACCATTTGACTTAGGATTTGCTTACTCTGAGCCTGAAGATACATCTTGTTAACATTCTCAGGAGATTAAAATAGCATCCAGTTGGCTTCATTACTAGGTCAGTGAATGCTGCACCTCCTAGAAAAGAGGCACGTCCTCAGACAGATTTTAGAGTAGCTCTGACTAAAAACTTATTGTAATGCATAATACAGAGTTTGAACTTTATTTAAATGACATATAGACCTGGTATTGATCTCTGATGATTAATTCAACAGTTCTTTCCATGAATTCTTAATCAACTTTGGGTATTTATTCAATAGTTTTGTGATCAAAAAGTTAACTTTAAATAATTAGAACCAGCAACAAAACTACTGGATTATTGAGAGATTGCTCTCAAAAAAAATCAGGTCCAGTTTTAAATCATATAGTTTGTGTTGCCTTTCTCTTAATTTGCTTAATACTAAAGGACAACAAAAAGGGGGGGGGGGGCGGCGGGGCATGACGGGGGGGGCAGGGAGGGTTTCTAAATATAAGTATTCTTTGAGTTTTAAATCTCTTAATTCTTACTGGGTTTCAGTCTGTATTATGAAAGCACAGAAATGAAAAAATAATGGTAATCAAGAAACAGTAATGGTAAAACTTGCCAGGTAGATGTTTGAATTACTTTTGGGGAGCAGTGGAATTCTGAAATTCTGGTTCTCTTCTAGAAGTTGCAGTTCTTCCCTAGGCTTTGTCTGTTTCCCTTTTTTGTTGTGGTGGTAGGATTTTTGAAAGCAGTCACTGTAGACATAGGTGTCTTGCATATGCAGCTGATACTGTCCACTTTCTCTAAGCATGTGTGCTAAATTCATTTACCCTACCATCTATTTTCCATTCCAGCTCTCTCTCCTGAATGTGGAACTTGCTCTTCAGTGACTCTGAGAGTTCATAACTGAGGGTCTATGACCTCTGAGTAAATTAACATGTTCACCTGGGGTGAATGGGGAGAGGAATGAAAGATTATTAATGAACTTCCTGCTAAGAACAATTCAGTTACTGAGTTATTGGATCTCTCCTCTCTCTTCCCCTCCTGCAACAACTGCAATAAGGTCAAGAATTAGCTTTTGCCCTGTTTGAAACTTTTGATGTTTTGGTCCAGTGTTAACGGAAAAGTCGTTCTGATAGCTTGCCAGTTTTCATTCTAGTTTAATTATACAGAATTTACTGCCTGAACTATGGGACAAAGAGAAGAGCACTTTCTAGCAAAAAAACACTTCTAAATGTGTCACTGTTTGAAGGTATTATGTTTAAGTGAACCCCATTTGTAACTGTAAATAAACTTTATCTTGGGCAAAGATGCTGAGAGGAAGAAAAATCGATGTAATTCTGACTTTCTAAAGGGATACAATTGAAAGTATAAGGCTGACTTTAACTGATTCTATCCCGAACAGTTCTACTGCAATTCCTGAAACTGCATAGTTTTGCTAGCTGAAAATCTCTTTTGTGGTGTCTCTTTTGATATTTTTTGATGCTATCTTCTTCCATTCCAACTTCCTCTACCTGTTTTAATTCCAAAGTGCAGGAACAAGAGTGTTTTGAGTTGAGCAGATAAGAATGAAGTGTCAAGCTGATGGACCTTTTACTAATCAACAGGTCAACTGTCAGGAAAGGCAAACAGATTTGACTAATAATATGCCAGAAGACAGGAAAACATCATGCCTGAAATTCAACAGTTAAAGGTAATATCCATTTCTCTTGTGGAGGTACCACTCTTGAAAGAGGTTGCAGTGACAACAGCTGTGTTCCTAAAATGGATTTCTGAATCAGAGCTTTCTGAATAAACAATTAATACAAGAGAAGAAACTGAGATTTTCCTGGTAGGCCTCTGAGTTCTAGCCCAGAAAGATGTACAGTCATTTAACAGGCAAAATCATGGTAAGTTTAAAAATAATTGAAAGAAAAGACCTGATTAGACTCCATCACTTTAGGTTTACACTCTTTCAATTTCAGTTAGCTAGATTCCTTCTGACTGAGATTCAAAGGAAGGGCAATGTATACAAGAGGCAAAATATATAGAAAAATTCTCTAATTGTATGCAATGTACTTTCGGGAGTGTGAGTTTCATCTAGTAATGCATTTGCTTCTGCAAACAGGCAGTGAAATGGGGTAATAGGATTTAGAAGCAGTCATTGCTCAGTGGTACGAGAATATAATTTATCAGTTGTCAGAAATAATAAAGGGTCCGCTATTCCTGGTTTATATTATTCAGGCACTGAAATACATTGAATTGGTAGGCACACAAGAGTAAAAAATGAAAGGGAAACATTAGGTTTTTTACAGTTATTTCACGTGTTTCATCTGAAATGTGTAAACTTTGTTCAAACAGTACCTCAGCCTCTCTTTAAATGCCATAACTGCTTTTTCTCCCTTATTTTATATCTCCTAATATAAACAACAGTTAACCTCCCTCCTGCCTCATTTAATTATGTTTAACAAGTAATCAATCTGAATTAACAGCAGGAGACTTCATGCCATTCATATATTTTTAACAGATGTGTTCATATAATTCTGTGAATATATTTGGCAATGAAGGGAATCTGCTGTGATTCACCAGTTTCCTGGAAGAAGACTTGGGGCACACATCATCTTAATTAAGCATTGTTGTTTTATGCCTCTGACACTTATGATGAAGTTAAATAGTTCATTAGTTTCTATTTATCAAATACTTGTGTTGATGGAGCTTTTTCTTTTCATCTACAAGATGGGCCTTTTAAAATCTTTCTTGAAGGATTTCTCTGCTAACACCTTTTGGGGATAGAATGAAAAATACTTTAACAAATGCATAGTAAATAAATCGTATGCCTCCCAAAATTCAAACACAGCAGATCATTTCAGTTTTCAGTTAATATACTCAACAGTAAATGAACAGGTATTAGTTACATGACAGAATATTTGGTTTGTTATGGATTGTATAGCAGCCTTTACTTTAGTTTTTATATACTGTTTTAATTAAGTTTGGATTTTTAGCCAATTAGAATGTTTACCCATATTGTCCACCCATGACTTCATTGTATTCACCATTTTGTTTCTCTAACATTGGGCACTGACCCTTTGCTTTATGTGAAAGAGCTGTATCGAGGAACAAATCTTGTTTTATTTACATGGAAGATTTGAATCCCTAAATATGGTGGAGCACTGTAGAAGATTAACTCTAGTTCTAATTTTAAAAATGTGAACTGATTCTACTGTGGCTGGATGAGTTTTGTAGCTTGAAAACAAATCTAAAACTAAATGAATGTTGTAAGCTCTATCCTTCACCAACTTATAAATAACGTGCAGCAGCAGCAGAATTTGCTCACTGGCTGATTGGATGTCACAAATATTGATGCTATAAAAGCCTTACCAGTGGACAGTTCAATCAACCTCCTAGAAAGAGTAGATAAGACTTCCTCAAATGATTTGACAGTTACATATTTATGGCATATAATCTAGATCTTATCTGATAAGACATAGGTGAGAAAGAAATGAGATCTGTGTGTGTTTGTATTTTTTGTTTCCCAACAAGCTGAATTGCAGAAGTTAGTAACATTTCTTTAAAGATGTACTTCTGAACTTCATAGAGAGCAGTTAAGAAAACTCTGTAGCTCTTGGAGCTACAAGAACAAACATTATTTCTCAGCTCTGTATGTAAAATCAAGGAGCTTTTTGCCTTCTGTCATTAGGTAAATGTCTTGCAATTACAGGTATACTTGCTTTATTTTTTGGTGGTAATGTGCAAGCAAATGGGAATACCAGCCCATATCTTACTTGCAGAGGGCAGGAATTCATCCTTGCAACAGCTGCTGTGCTGACTGGCGTTTGTGTGCAGGGGTTTTTTGCATCATGCTTGTGTAATTATGGCAGGAAGAGTTCTAGTATGGCTTAGAGCGTAAATATTCTAATAAACTCATCTTCTGTTGCAGAAATTTTATATTTGAAATGTATAATTTGTCACTTGTCTGAGTATTTAAAGTGAAATTTCTTTAATCTTGGGAGTGGAATGTTATCACAGTGGTAGCAAGAACTGGCTCATAGGTTGGATGGTCAATGTTTCAAGTGTCTCAACAATTATACTTGCTGAGCGGTACTGTAGCCTAATGTGAAGAATAGATTGTTACCTGTGTGTTAGGTGCAAATTTCCATCTATTGACATGCTGAACTTCTGAAGTTAGAAACATTTAAAATACTTATTTTATGAAAACAAGCTGCATTATAACTGCTACTGAACTGGATTGCACTGAATGTAGCTCCACTGGCTCCCGTGACTGGCCTTCTAGGAGGCTCAGGCTAGGAAGGAGGAGTACAACTCCCACTCCTCACTTCTTACATAGTAAAAAAGAGTATAGATCTCATGCTGGGCTTTCGCAGATGAAGTATGTGTCTTTTGGTTGTCAGAGCCTGGATTTTTACTATTCCTGTTGGGGGTGTAATAGCAACATTCCCTAACAGTGTCTCCTGACTCTTTTAAAGGGAAAGAATCAAGACTTGCCTTTCCAGCTTTAAACCTTTTTTGCCTTTAAAAACTCAAAGTAAGCATAAAATCTTACTCATGGCAATCATCCAAGACGTAGAACTGAATCATTGACTTCCAACACTGGGAACTACTTTGTATCAGTAGAACTATTTTGATAATAGTTCCTGCACAGTTATATTAATGCAAAACTGCTTAGGCATATTAAACTGGTAATGTAGCGATGCTATTTAGGGTCATGATAGTATACACGGTTTAAGTCCAAGGTGAACGTTAGTGGGGAAAAACAAAGTGTTACAATATTTGGAGGCCTCTTGAAACTTTATGCTCATATGCTGATATTAGCATTGAAGGGGAAACTGGACTGGATTCTAGCTGATAAATGTTTTTCCCCATCACATAGGAATTTGCTTAAATGAACAACTAAAAAGACAAATCATGATACTGCTTTAGGCAAGATGCATCAAGCAATAGTATAGTTCTACTAGTAAAAGCTGTTTTTGAGAATTAATTCATATGTGGAGAAAAGCTTGCACAAACACTAGACAAGAGCTGCCCTGATTTCCTGTAGCAGTGCACTATTGCCCATGAAGAACAGCTGTTGCCTGAAGCTTGCCAGTTTCCTTGATGTGGTGAAATATTTTTTTCTGCTACAAGCCATGAATCACTGTGGCTGTTAGGTATGTAAATGGCTGGTCATCATAATTACAATTTTGGTTATGATCTTCAGACAAAACAAATCCAAACTTGATATGAGCCGCTTGGCACAGGAAACAGGTAGATACCCTGCCATTAAGTTTTCAAGGCATATGGGGTGGCACTGGTAGGTAGTAGCTTTTGCCATTTACAACTTCTGAAAGGAGCTGGTATGAATAGCACACTTGGGAGTACGGAGTATCCGAAAGGCCTTGCTAAAGCCAAAGTGCCTATATATATATATATCAGCTCCAAGGTTTCTAGGTGCTCAGAGCTAATGGTAAACTAATTGTGTATGCAGTCACTCCTTAAAGCAGACATTAAGCCTCACACATATTGTGGGTGGTAATTTATCAAACTGAGCTGCTTTTAAATAAAAAAGATTCTGTGCAATTTGTGATGAATAGGTTTTTTGTTGGTATTGATATGCTTGGATCTGACATAGCTGTTATGAGTAATTCAGCTTAATTAGAAGAACAATCACTGCTATTTTTTCCTAATTCAAAATGGGTGTGCTTTCAAAATCACCATTTAATGAAAATGGGATTAGATAATTTTGGGCCTGTTTATTCCTTAGTTTTAAATCAAGTTAGCAGGCCTCACTTCTAAAGGATCTGCTTGCTTAAAAAAAAAGATAAATCCAAAGAAGCTAAACAAAAGCAAAACTCCAAAACACCCTTGTGCTTTCCTTCTTGAGAAAAAGCAGGGTTTAAAAGAATCCCTTATATGCTTGCCTGTGTCTTGGAAAACACATTCTAATCCTTCACTCTGAGAAGAGGGATGACACTATGTCTTTGAGATGATGCCATGCTCTTTCTAAATGGTAAAAATGTAGAAAATTCTGGACTGTGGTTGTGCTGGATCAATGCTTTTCTTGCCTAGTCTTGAAAAGGCAGTACAGTCAGTTAAACCTAATGTTACAGAAAGAATTGGACTAATGTGAAGTCCAAAATAAGGTGTTCACTCTGCTGTATGAGTAGTTGTCCTTTATGTGCAATAGTTAATTTTGAAATATTAATTGATCTCCTTGAGCGAAGAGACAACTGCTGTTTCATTTTGTGGGAAAGCTTCAGGTTATAGGAAAGGTTACTTCGGTTTGCCAGAAGCCAATGTTCAAATAGCTGTTCCTAAGAGGCAGCCATTCAATGTCTTATTGTCAGGAATAAATAAATGCTGCAAAACGAATCGACTCCAAACTTCAGTGAAACTCAAATTTAGTATTTCTTTTGTAAAGAAGATGCATATTACTTACAAAACCTAAATCTCAAATGATGTTCCAAACTCTCTCAAAATTAAGTATTACTCTAATGAAGCTGAAACTGTACTATTAAAATGCTCTTTGGTATTGGTACACAATTGAGTTTAACGTGTTTAAGCCTTGGGTTTATAGTGTTTTGACTTTGCTTTTTTAGAAAAAGATTAAATTTCTATTTTGTTCCTACTTTTTCTCTGTGAGCTTTTTGCAGGTGTTTTGGTAGCTCTGCTTTGCTTGTGGTACTAATCCTTTCTCATAGGCTTGGTAGTCTAGTCTTGCTACATTCATCACACTGAATTTCTTTTTCGCAGCATCAGCTAAATTTAATCACTCCCCTGAGCAGAGGTGGAAATTGAACTTGCCTCCAGCACACTTCAACTCAGTAAATACTGGCGTGATAGGAGTGAGAAAATGAAAAAGGCTGTGAAACCCACTGCACATAATCCCTTAATCCAATATTGAGGATCCTGGATTTGTCTGTACAAATATTGAGTACTGTCCAAGAACATAAAAGAAGCAGTTCATTATTAAGAGATATGAGCATTACTCTTTCTGGGAAGAGTATTGGGAAGGAAAATATTTTTCTTCCATAAAAATTAGAGGTGTGGGTGGCCAGATAGTGTTTATTTGTACCATTATGATATGAAAATTTATTTGATTCCATCCTAGTCTGTCTTTCTTTGGCCCACATCTGTCCTACAGTTAGATAACATCTGCCTTCTAACCTTTACAATTGGTTTGTTTTGGGTTTGATTTGATTATTTCCTGTTCTTACCCATGTTGGTTATAATCTCAGCACAATTTAGAGCCCTAATGCTGCACAGGAGCTGAGGCTGAGAAAGGAGAGAAGAGGTCAATGAGAGAAATTTGAGGTTAAAAAAAAATATCAACTTGTATGCAGATATTTCACATTTGTATCTTAATGCAAACTCAGCTTCTCTGCTCTGCCTGTGTTAGAGGAAATCCTGAGAAAACTTTAAGGTTTGTTAGGTAAAGTTATGAAATGAGAACAAAGTCCCTAACTGGATTCAGTAGCCAAGTAATTCTGAAATTCTTGAGACCCTCATCTAACAGATAAGATTTGGCCATATTTTTCCTTTTTTTTTTTTTTTTCCCCTGTGATGGGGGTATTTGAACTTCATTCAGGTCTCTGAACAATGGGCTTATTTCATTCATGAGGATTCTGGCCATGCATCATGTTAATTCATTACAAAGTTAAATTCATTCTAACCTGCAGGTCACATGAGTTAGGATTAAAGTACTTCCCCAGAGTTTTTCTGTACCTCTTATGTGTATTTGGGATATAGGCTGAAGTCTAAGCCTGTCCTGGAGCCTTTGAAAAGACTTACCTACTGTTTTGCTCTTAAAATGTCAGGCTGCATCTGTGCCTATGAGTTTAATGTAACTCCATTATAGTCAACTCTGGCATAGCTAAAAGCAGATTTTGATTCTAAATTGGTGCAGAATACAAGAACACCGACAGATCAATATTAAAGAAAGCACCCTTTTCCTATAACTTTTTAAAAAATCCATTTTGTATATGTTCTTTTTTTCTTTCACACTTTTCCCAGTGAGACCTCATGGAGGACTTCAGTGGAGGGAAAAAGTGCAGTTGTTGCTTGGGCTTGGTCACTTTGAACTGCTTTGCTCAGTTTTCTGCATGTATGGGACACTAACCTGAAAGTCAGGTTGAGAAATGGTACTAGCAGTGTTAGGTGTATGCTGTGATTTTTTCATCTGTAGTTTAAATTCCTTCTGTGCACACTTTAGTTCTGAGCCCTTTTAGATATGTTATTTTGGTATTATGGATCCTGATGTCCTTCATGAACACCATGAATTTGCTAGAATGCTGATTGGAAGAAACAAATTCTGAAAATTTCCTGAGATCCATTTTTGATTGCTTGTATGATTTCAGTTTTTGATAATTTAAACTTCTTAACATTTTTAATGCTGAAATCTTACTTTGTATCCATTATGTTGTCTCCTTAGTTTAGTAATGGATTTTACTACTTGTTGTAGTAATGGATTTTTCCACAGCTCAGATTTACCCTAAACTGCACAAGTAGGTTTTTAGTGGTGATAGATCATGGTGACTGTTTAGTCAAACAGGTCATAAGTTTCTTATCCTTCTGGCTGCTTTCCTTGAATGAGATTGTTTTAATGCTCCTCATAGGACACTGCAGCATGTAATTTCTAATAGCACAGAAGAGCATTGAACATTTCTTGATAGGTAGCAATTTTAAAAATGTAGTTTGCAGCCAAGAGAATGATTGTGCTTCTAGCAAGAAAGTGAAGAGCATTATGAACTCCATCTCAGGAATCACAGATAATTATTCAAGACTTTTAATGAAGGCTTTGCATCTATAAGGTCTCGATGTATGTACAGTTTTGGCTGTGGAGCAAGATGTACCAAATCTAGAATTCAGATCTGTAAGATACTAAATGCTCTAGTCCTAATCTAATACAATATGCTGTAAATGGCATCATTTGCCTTGAGAGACAATCTCACCCCACATGCACTTCAAGCTGTCCAAAACAATATACTTCAATGAGCATGACTCTGAACCTGAGCCAGTGACCATTGTTCAGGAGTATACTGCCTATGGTTAAGAGCTGCACCCACACAGCTATGTAGATTATAATTGGCTGCATGTAAGCAGAACTGCCCAGAGAGTAGGTAGAATGTCAGCCTGTGAGAGATCAGCTAGACACCCCCTCAATCACTTAAATTTAAGCATAACTAATTCCACTGAAACAGCATGCTGCAATGGACACATAATGATCCACCATGAATATAGGTTTTGAGTGTTTCTTTAGAGTGGTTATAAAGAACATTGGACCTGACAAGGTCATTCTCCAGTGACTACCTCACTTTGTGTGGGTTTTCTTTCTCCTCCCTTCCCTTTTGTAAATAAATCCATCTGCCTTTTTGCAGGAAGTGGTTATTCATTAAATGGACAGACGAGGTAAAAATTTTATCAATACTTGGTTGCTAGTTTACCTGTCAAAATACAACCCTGTATTTTCTTTAGTTAGGAAATCTTGCTCAATCCTTGATCATTGTTTTTGTTGTGATAGAATTGCTGTAGGGAAATTGTACTTGTTATCCATTGTACACTATACATTATATCTCTTTTCCCACAGAGCAGGAAAGATAGGTCACCTTGCTGCTGCTTTTGAGTTGCATACGCTGTGTGTGTGCAGTTTACTTAGCATAGAATAGCCACTTCACTGGAGATGTGGAAGCATGAAGAAAATTAGCTACATAGCATCCTGGGGAGATGGAAGGAAAGAAAAAGGTATCCTTGATTTCCTAATCACTAGTAAATTGGGATGTGGTTTTGGCTGGACCTTAGGCAGGAGTGTAACAAAACTTGATAAGTAACATGCCTATCATCTGGTTTCTCTCTTTTTTTTCTTCAAAAATACTATGAAAAGGAATATTTTTTTTTTCCAGGATGAGTTTCCTGAAGAGACCTGATGGATTTTGACAGTTTGCAGAATAAAATGGGATGTTATTGAGAGGCAAGGAAGATGCAAAAATTGTTTTCTCAGTAGAGTGGTAAAATACTAAATAATGCTAGTATGCTTTTATCTGCTGTCAGCTTTCAGGTTGTCTCTACTTGCCAAATCATCTTGTGTAAAGCTGGCAGGATGTTAGATCAAATCGTGATAGATTGAATGACAAAAATTTCAGAGCTCATACAAACCCAACAGGTGCTTTTTATATGTAGACTAGAGTTTTTTAATTTATTAGTACATTGTATTACTCCTATTTATACATACAGCTGAGTAAAAAAAACCTGTGTTCCACTGCTTCTACTTTTACATAGCTGTGTGGTTTTGGACTCCACACAAGGTAAAAAGTGTTACTAAGTTGTTTAGTGGTGTCAGGTCACCTAGAAACATGGTAGTGTTGCAAGATATGGTTAGTGCTCGTGATTACATGGTAGCTGATTTCTTATCCCTTCTATTAATGAATTCACATCCAGTTATGGTGTTAAGTATATGGCTCTCAATGAGAGCTTCAAGTGCAGCTTGTAGCTATGAGGAGTCTTTAAAAATAACAGTAAGCAAGCTGAAATGTGTAATATATAAAAGCCTGTGACAAAGGGTCTCAGGAAGCTTGGGCTATGTTTGTAAGAAAAAAAGCTATGAGCACCTCATGCCAAAATCGGATTAGTGTGACAGCATTTTGCCATCATCCCTAGTTCTGGTTCTTAAAAATATTGTTGCATGCCACTGAAAGCAAAGAGTAGAGGATGTCAGTAGCTGTGTTAAACTGGCGCAGGTGCTTCTCACCCACTAAGCCTGGTTTTATTGCTTTCTCTGTTCCTCCTGCACTGCTGTGTTTGACCATCAGGAACTTTTCAGGAAAACTGTTTTATTGCTGTTTCTTGAATTTCTAGAGATATCCCTGGAGTCTGTACCAAAATATTGTCCATATTTTGTAAGTTTTGCTCCAAACTCATGAAGAGTTACCCATCTTTTGCTGCATGTTGTCTTTGTGGAGTTCCCTGAGATACAAAGGGATAGGAGAGCAGAACACTTCCAGCAGCTGAAATGCCACATTAAGGTATTAGGAGCAGGCAGGTATCTAACACATTTTGAAAAATCAATGTATTGATTTATCTTTCTGTGTGCCCCTGACACATTAAGACTGTGTCAGATGAGCACTGTCAACTTCAGATTGTACTATGCTTTGAAGTATGAACATAAAGTTAATATAATAAAATTGGCTTCTGATTTTTCCAATCTAGTTTTGCTTGTGTTAGACATGGAAATCTATTTATCAGGCTTTGAACTAAATAAAAGCAAAATATATTCCTCAGCAAGATGCCTCCTAAGCCAGAGCCAGCTGCTTGACTCTTGGCATGTCAAAGCAGAGTGCACCTACTCTACTGCTCAGGTTTATTTTGCATATTTCATTTCCATGTTTGAGTGACTACCTAACACATCTTGACTTTAATAAATATGCAAAGAAATGGAAGTGTTTGAAAACTAGCAGTTAGGCTTTTCCCTCTCATTTTCAAGCCCTAATTCAGCTTGATCAACGTGGCAGTTAGATTATGCCAGATACTTGTCTGGAAATTTGTGTTGATTGTTCCAGGGTACATTGGATGTTGTGCATAGTGGTGTATTAGTGACTGTGGCATACAAGCAGGCAGCTATACAGCTATACATTTAGTGTATTTATTTGTATTTGTTCATGGACAAAGAAGTAAATGCTTCATCTCTACATCTTTGTCAGTGATTAATTAGCAATGTTAATACTGAACTATTTTGCAGTTAGTTTTTGTGGCTTTGTATAATCCCTTTTTCACGAGGTTAGTGAGAACTGATGAACTTCTAAATGTTTCTGTATGCTCACTCAATGAAAGGTCAGACAGCAGGCAAAAATAGCAGCTGACTGGTTTGATTTTACTGGAATGTAAGGTATTTTAAGGTGAGTTGCAAGGATTTAATTTTAAGTGCAGCCAGATCATGAAATATAGTTACCACAGCTCTTGCTTTTCTGTCTGCCTGGAAAAGGGAGAGGTGTCTTCAGAATTTAACATCTTCAGAGAAGGTACATCAGCAGAAATGACCAGACCTGGTAGTGGTTTCTGTTTCCCTACTAGAAAGCTCAGAAATCTGATAAAAATTGTGAAATAATGAGGTTCCATTAGCTGTACTCGGTAAAACTTTACTCCATGGCATATGTATATAGCTTTACTTTGCTAGTCTTTTATAACTCTTCTGCTCTATATTGCTTTCTGACACTTCTTATCTGTTGTGGTGGTTTCACCTTGGCTAAACGCCAGGTGTCCACTAAGCCGCTCTATCACTCCCCTCCTCAGCAGGGCAGAGAGGGGAGAGGGAAAAAATAANGAAATGACCAGACCTGGTAGTGGTTTCTGTTTCCCTACTAGAAAGCTCAGAAATCTGATAAAAATTGTGAAATAATGAGGTTCCATTAGCTGTACTCGGTAAAACTTTACTCCATGGCATATGTATATAGCTTTACTTTGCTAGTCTTTTATAACTCTTCTGCTCTATATTGCTTTCTGACACTTCTTATCTGTAAACATATTTAATTCATAAAGCTTTCAAGAATATTCTTTAGAAAAACTACAAATATTTTTTATGGTAAACTGTATTATCAAGAGACTGTACTTTTGATGCTTTTGGCTGTAACTATTTTAATGTAGTGTATGTTCTGGTTTCTTTCCTTTCTCCTCACTAATTTGGCATGTTTTTATACCTTGAGATGAAGACATTGTTGCTACTTAAGTGCGCAAAGACTTTTTTAACTTGAGGTTAGAAAGGGTATGAGAATGGTCTCTCCATGACTTTCTAGTCTTCTATCAACAGATCCTTAGTCAGCTGCAGAGCTTTCTATACTTTAAATTTCTTTCAGATACATAGAGCCCAACTACACTCTCTATGCTAGGCTGGGTGTCCTAAAACTCCCTGCTCTGTACATGACAATGTTTTCCTCAATGTAACTGCAGCTGGCATGCTGCTAATAAATCTGAGGGCTGTTATCCACAGCCACTCAAATATCTCAGCCCTGTGTCTGAGGCATATAGGAGAACAAAGGCTGTCAGTCCCAGCAAGGTTTGAATAAGTACACAATTGTGCTTAATTGGCTTCCCAGTAATGCATAGATGGGATTCACTCAGCTGTAGATCATAGTTCAGGAGAGGCCATGAGAAGGGATGGAGTGCTCTGGAGTTCAGAAGCATCCGAGTCATGAAGTCATGGCTCGGAGGTCCTCTTTACTGACATAAGCAGCCACTACAGTGACCACACTGCACACATTTGTGTGGCTCTGTAGTGGTCTGTAGATTGGAGTTGCTAAATGTGGAGCTGAAAAGCATAGGAAGGAGAAGACCTGACGTGTTTGTGTTGACAAGGCACTTAGCAACTCTGAAATGAACTATTTGCATTTAATTGTTCTTTTTTTGGTACCAAAATGTGCCTTTAAAATAGTATCTTCAGATGTATGATAATGCTCCATCCCTGAATTCCTTATCTTTCTTTCATTTTTTCTCTAATTGAAAGGAGATAATTTGGAAATTAAATACTATGAGTAGCAGACTAATCTATTCTGTATTTGAAAAGCAGCAACAGTATACAAAAAGATAGAAGAATCTTAGAATTATAGAATACCAGGTTGGAAGCAACCTCAAGGATCATCTGGTCTAAACTTTCTTGGCACTTGTCCAAAGAAGTTGGCAGTGCAAAGAATAATTAATAAAATGAAGAAAAATTTAAAAATGCAATAAAAAAATACCTCTGGAAAGCCTTTTCATTATGAGATTTGATATGCTTTGACATGAGAACATCAGTTGTGGAACACAAAGGTTATATTAGTGGAAATACTTGACTGATGTCAACAAAATATCAGCAGACAAATCCCAGTGAAGAATCATATCCTGAGAAGTGGAGCTTGTCTTTTGGGTGGATAACTCGGGGTGCTCTGGTTCTCCTTTAATACTCATTGATGTAACAAGTCATCTTTGTTCCTTCATTACTTGTGTGCAGACAGGTTCCAGTGAAATATGAATTAAGCAGAGCTCCTTTTAACTACCAGTAGCATGACTAAGAGTCACAATTAGCAATATTTTGGATAATTAGCTTCTACCATGCTGGAGAATTCTGTGATTGCATTTGGAAGAGTGCGAGCTAGTAGAATCCTTTTAAATCAAACTCTAGGTGCATAAATACTTTGCAGTCCCTTGGGAAATAATCATGGAAGTATTTTAAAGAGGATTTTATTAACATGCTTCAGTTCAGAAATGATTCAGAAATTATTCTTCCCTGTCTGGGTGGTACATCCACTTGTTGTCTGTCATCAAATAATTTGAGTTTGATTGCAGAAACACTTGTTGGAATCATAATTCAGTGAGCAGACTAGTTATGGCTGTGCATAAATAATTGCAGGATCAGCATGTAGCATTGTGAGTTCTTTAATACAGAACCAAGTTACTACAGAATCATAGAATTCCCCCCACGATGGGCAGGGACACCCTACACTAGATCGGGTTGCCCAAAGCCCCATCCAACCTGGCCTTGAACACTTCCACAGATGGGGCCTCCACAGATTTTCTGGGCAACCTGCTCCAGTGCCTCACTACCCTCATGGTAAAGAATTTCTTCCTAATGTCCAATTAAATCTCCCCTCTTTCAGTTTAAACCCATTTACCCCTTGTCTTATCACTGTACTCCCTAATAGAGTCCCTATCCAGCTTTCCTATAGGTCCCCTTTAGATACTAGAAGGTTGTGATTAGATCTCCCTGGAGCCTTTTCTTCTCCAGGCTGAAAAAGCCCAAATCTCTCAGCCTGTCCTTGTAGGAGAGGTGCTCCAGATTTGTCTGTCTACAGTTTTTCACAGGCTCTGATAATTCTTGTGTTTGCATTGGAATGCATATGAGGTTCAGTTCTATATATTTGTATTATGTATATTAAAATAATGAAATTGTATTGACTTATACATTAACAATGATAGGAAAACTTTACTTTCCCTGATGTATTTATTCTCTCCCAGCACTGGTGATAATTATGACATTGTATAAGGAGCTGAGGAAATGAGACAGTGAAGCTCAAATTCTCATTGTCTTTTAAATATATATTTTCCATTAATTTCAGTTGCCTAAATAATTTTATGTATCTGGATACAGAGAGCCTCTGAAGACAGGTTTGTACCAAGATCTCCCCTGTCCAAAAGGCACGCTTTAGTATTTTGGTGGCTATTCCTCCAAATGCAAAAGTATTATTTCTGTAACACTTAGAATTAATTTCCTAAATAAAATAATCCATTCTGTTGAATGTTATAATTTCCAAACTTGCACATATGTGAATGTAGAATTTTAGAAATCTTATAGGAAAACTACTTCATGACTTTATATAAAGCATGTGTTCCTTCTCTTCCCTAAAATGTTTGGTTTTCTTGAAAATATTTATTTCACAATAATGTACAGGAAATTTAGATATCCATTCCCTATAATAATGATGTATGAAGATCTATCTTAGTACAATTAGGGAACACAGAATAAGATTGAGTCTTACTTCTCAGTCATTAATTTCTTATGCCTAACCCGGAACGGAGTGCTCTAAAGAAATTGCACCAAGCTATATAGTACTGGAAAAAGACCTGATTTGAGTCGCACAGTAGGCAAATTTTATGCTTCTCTGTTCACAAATGGTAGATACAACATTGTAATTGGTTAACAGGTGTGCTAGCTAGCGATTCTGGACAGGTGTTATTTTACAGGTCCAAAAAGAATAATGTTAAACACTTTTTAATATTTTAAATTATATTCTCTTCTGTGACAGCAATTTTACTTAGAAGTGAAAGGTAAGTGGTACTGGAAGACGACGACTTTGTTCTCTCTGACCCTGCCATAACATATTGTATCAAGCAAACTGAGATTGTGCTCCCCATGCAATTCTGGTTCTCCAACAAGGGATGGAGAAGGCAGTAAGAACAGTAACAATATCTAATGATATAGTCCAGGAAGGACAAAGTAGTATATTTCAATGTTCTTGCAGAGTTACTTTCAGCTGGTAATTCTGCACTTTTTCTTTCAACCCTAAACTGAGCCATAGCTGGAACTGAAGACTAGACTCCACTGCATTTATACAGTCAGTAATCTACAGAGGAAAACTGCAGCCCATTTCCTTTGACAGCAGTTTTCCAGCAACCCTCTAAATCTAGCTCAGTGCTTTTTCTTTTTCTTTATTGTGACTCTAACCCTGAGGGGCTAATCAGTGGGCGAGGAGACCCCAGCCACAGGCTTTGTTTCTTACAGGAGCATTCTTCAAGCAGCCTTTACTTGCAGCCTTTACTTGCACTTGACAGCTCTTTGCTGTCCCTTTAGAGGCCCCCTCCAGTTACGGTGCTGGACTTCCTTGGAACTCTATGGTTTGATCATTTCCCTGAACCTAATCAGGGACTCTGCTCCATCTAGATATTTGGTATCCTCCAAAGAAGAATAATGTTTGCAGCCTGTGAAAGTTTAATCTTGGTTAAAAACTCTGTGAAAGGTAGAAAGGAGAGATGCTCACAAATATGCAGTTAAGAGGTTTGGAAATCCCATGGTTGCCCCAGAGAATTTGATACTGGAATAAGCTGCAAGAGGAACTGCTGTATGATACTGCCTTATTTATGAGAATGCACATATGTAAGGGTAGCTTTTAAATTGTGTTTTCCATGAATGACTATATTAGGACTAATAAACTATGTCTTGAAGTATGTTTTGAACTAGATTCTGAACTGCTCCTCTGTTGGATAAGGGTCATTCAGGACTCCAAGGACTCTTTAATGTAATTCAGGCTGAGTGCATGATGTTGTCTTTTGTAGGGTGAGCTCTTCTGCTTAACTTGCGTGGGTTCCTGTGAATGCAGCGTGAATGCAGTTCAATGTGACAAAGGTCAGATTCTGTATGGAATAATTTCTGTTTGTCTCAGATTTCTTTAGTCCTCTGAAGCATTTAACTTTTATGTTTGAATTTTAGCTTTTAAATGTTGCAGTAAAGCCTGGGCAAAATTTGAAGTGACTTGCTCAAAGACAGAAAGGAAGTCTGAATCAGAAGTTGTTTAAATCTGAGACTTGGGTCCCACCTAGCCAATGGATTCACTTTTATTTCTCAGTCCTGCTAGCTTCTGAGTGTATTGCAGTCTGTCATATAGAGCCCACTAAATTATTGAAAACTGTAAGCCAAGTTCTTATTAGATAATGATCAGGATAATCTAAGGCTTTTTTCTTTTGCTTTGGATCTGAATGAAATAATCTGATTTGCATTCACTTCATATGTCTTTATCTTTTTAACCTTTAGTAGATGCAAGTTCTCTGTGAAGAGTATACAGAAACTGGCCGGTAGGCTGCAGGGGATTAAGTAAGAAAAAGAATTTTCCCCCCCAACTCTTTCACCCTTTGACTATTTGGGAAGATAAAGGGATAGACTGGTTCTCATAAGCCTCGCTTCCTTTGAATGAAACAATTTTATCCCCTGTCTGTGACGTAGGCTGAGTAGGCCTACGTAGGCTTTTCAGATTCTGTTGCTAAAGATAATACATATCATCTTACAGTTAAAGCAGGGTGTCTGTCTTTAGAGTGGAAAGCTTGCTGCTTCTTCAGTGCTTAGTGTTGTCAGCTCAGTTTACATGTGCCTCAGGAATTACTAGGATGAAAACATTCAGTTGCAAACTAGCCATGATATGATGCAGAAATTGAAGATGAATAGTCAGAGCCCAGCTGAAAAGTATAGGAGAAATTTTTCAATCCCAGGTAATTATTTTTTTCTTCACTGGCCAACACACTAGAAATGATAAATATGAATTTATACAAAGTGTTGTCAATTAGTTGCCAGAGTAAAAAAATACCTGGCGGATGATAGCTCTATTGCAAGTCTTAGGCTGCATTTGAGGGAATGGATACTTTGTGTCAATACGTGTAAAGTTGTGTACAGGGCGGAAACTCAAATGCATCAGTTTCTGGTGTGCCAACATGTTCATGTTTCTCAGATTTCCCAAATGGTTGAGAAATGATTCTGAAGCATGGTGGGCTGCTGCTGCACACCAACTATATAGCAGTGTTGTAAATGCTGACAAGTATGTTGTGTGACTTCATTTGAGTGAAGACAATGTATTTTCTCCTGTCTGTAGTTTGTTTCATGAACAGGCCAACAAAAAACAGGTAGCAGTTTGAGCCTCTGAGCTAGTAATTAAAGTAAAAGAAAGCTTCTCTTCTGCATTGCAGAACATTATTTTGTGGGAAATGTTGCAAGACATTTTACTAACTCCATTCCCAATCTATGTTAATAAACTTACTTGCTAGTGTAAACTAATTTTCCCTGTGGAAGTGTGGCAAAAAAAAAAGATAGACTGAATTAAATCACGAATACAGAGATTTAGTGAAAAGGAAATTTCATCCAGAAGCTCTAAGGTCTGTTAACTAAATGGATGATTTAAGCAATCATGCTGTCAATGATATATTCTAGCAGCTGGGCCTATGTTTATTACCGCATGTTGAATATAAGTAAATATCTCAGTGGAAGTAATGTTCTAATGAAATGCAATGAAGCAATATCTGGTATATTGTTATAATCTTTCAGCAGAGACATTGATCGTGTTTGGTCTAATTGCAAATTACTTAGTGGAGGGGGCATCGTCTTTTTGGGAAGTTTGTTCTAACAGAAAAGTCATAACACAAGCGTTACATATAAAGTCAGCATGAATTGCTCTGGAAAAGAAAGTGGACAAAAGACTCCAGTGCAACTTAGGTTCTGTGTGAATTTAATTTGAACACTCAAACATGATACTGCATTTTGACCTGGTGCTTAAGGGCTGGAATCCTTCATTTTTAGGGAATGGAGAAGCTGCTTGAAAGTAATAGTGTAATAGGTAGCCTTAAATGTAATAGGATACCAATGCCCATTCAAAAGAAAGAACAGAAATTCATTAATACAGGAGGACAGTACACAAAAGGCATTTTCACTTAGCTGCCTAGAAAAGTCAAAAGCATGATGTATAATGTTAGGTTTCATGGTTTATGGTAGCAAATGAGGTTTGCTTTTTTAGCTTTTCCTTCTCTTGAACTCTGATCATATTTCTGTGCATGATGAGTTAATTATCTGTTTCAACTGGTTCTACTTGTACACAGTGCAAAATTCAATTGTGATAAATATTTAGACAACCCCTTTTTACAGTAATGCCTAGTCAGGACTGTCATCCCCTAAAGATGTCTCTGAAATACTGTGTTGGTAATTAACACTGGAAAATAAGTAGCAGTCTCAGTGGGAGACTGAGGAGTAATTTTTATTTCTGTAGTGCTAATAAATAAGTAGTAGTACCAATACTGATAATAGGGTGAAAAATTACTGGAATGGGAGGGTAAAGTAAGACTGCAGAGGGAATGGCAAAATGGAAATAATTCAGCTAGAAGAGATTATCAGAAGATTAATGGAATACAGTGGTGAAAACTGAGCCAGGTTTTGTGCAATGTCTGGGTATTCAGTAATTCAGTTAACAGTAGCACAGTAATTAAAACTTTGGACAAACGATAAAGTTCTACCATCCAAAGGGTCCAGCTGGGTAATGAGGCAACTAAAATCCTGGCAAATATGATCATACAGGGAGCCTTGCTGTCATATGCAAGTAATGATTTTCACAAGTGAAGCCCTGAAGCCCTTTACAAGAGTGCATGCAAGAGGAATTTCTTTGAGCTTTGTAATGAACATCTGGAATATTTTTCAGGTGAATGCATGTATGAAAACTGAAACAAAAAACATTATTTTAGTCTAGACCTGTTTCTACTATAACTAGTTTTTAAGCCATGTGAACTTGTGCCACCTAACCTTTTCTCAACTGCATTACATGTAACCTATAAAGAATTACTTGTCCAAAAGACAGACAAACTAACTAGCCACCTAACAAAACCCTTGCAAACTGAAGTTGCGTGGTGTTCATTACACTGCTGCGTAGAGAGAACCACTTAGTCTCAACATTGTGTTAAGCTGCCCTTTCAATACCTAAGATTCAGTAGTCAAAGTTTATATCAATGCAGACATAACAGATTTGCCATTTTCATAGGATCATAGAATCTTAAGGTTGGAAAGGACCTCTAAGATCATAAAGTTCAACTGTCAACCCGACACCACCCTGTCTGCTAAACCATGTCCTGAAAGTGCCATGTCTACATGCTTTTTGAACACTTTCAGGGATGGTGCCTCCACTACCTCTCTGGGGAGCCTCTTCCAATGCCTGACCACTCTTTCAGTGAAGAAATTTTTCCTTATAGCCAATCTAAACCTCCCCTGGAGCAATTTGAGGCCATTTCCTCTTGTCCTATCACTTCTTACTTGGTAGAAGAGTCCCACCCCCACCTGGCTACAACTTCCTTTCAGGTTGTTTTAGAGAGTGATCAAGTCTCCCCTCAGCCTCCTCTTCTCCAGACTAAACAACCCCAGTTCCCTCAGCCACTCCTCATCTGACTTGTGCTCCAGACCCTTCACCAGCTTTGTTGCCCTTCTCTGGACACACTTCACCTCAATGTCTGACTTGTAGTGAGGGGCCCAAAACTGAACACAGTGTGGCCTCACCAGAGCCAAGCACAGATCTACCTATCTTTTTCAGCTGAGCACTTATGTGCTTTGTGTGGTACACATTTTAAATTAGCTTGCTTATTATCTTTTAATAGATTTTTTTCTCATATTTGCATAGTAATGTGGAAGTCATGAACTGATCTATGAACAGATAAGTTAGATGATTGGTTTATTGGAAAAAAATTTTGACAATTCCCAGAAGTCTGATCACTTCTTGCAGAAGAGAATTGGAGGTAGTAACATCAATTTTGCAGCCCTTCTGTGTCATTCTGGAACTTCAAAGATAACAGGTTAGCAATAAGTCACTCTATTCCTGTAATATAATGCTGACAGTTTGAGGTAGGACATTTAGGAAAGATAGGTGATTCAGAAGAATATAAAATTAAAATGAGAGAAATGCTGAAATTTCTTACAGCTGAGCATTCTGTGGTGGGGAATGTTGTCTGAGTTCTGAATAAATACTTAGCCTTGATCTAGTTCTAAACTACTATTAGTGTTCGCTTTAAAGCGGAAGAAGCCCAAATCCCGAAATAAATGCACCAGCATGGCACCAAGTACAAGCACATTGATTCTAACAAGGTATTTCTCTCTGCTGGTTTGTCTTTCTGTATGTATTTTTCCATTGTTCCTTCTTTATTCATGAAGAAAAAGCTTTAGCATGTATGTTCTCTCAGTGTTAAAACTTGAAAGAATGTTCTTCTGATTACTACCCTGGAAATATTTTGAAGAAAGCACGGAAAATGTGCATGTTTTTACCTAGCTTTAATTTTTTGATGTTGTTGGGGTTAGAAGACCCTGAACTGGGATTTGGGCTTTTTAAAAACTTTTTGGGAATGCTTAAATAACTTTTTTTCTTTGTTTCTACTGTCTCAAAGGTTAAATGTCCTTTTCTTCTCATGGTTGTTGACACTGTGGGCATAAATTATTTCCTTTGAGGCAGCTTGAGTGACATTGTGTCTAGGAGAAATTTCATGCATGTCTATCAAGGTGCTTTTATTTTTTGAAGACTGAAGGGAGGGCTGAAAGCTCGGCCATATACTTAAAATGGCAAAGTTCTGTTGTGCATTAAGAACAACCGTCTATTCAAACTCAAGATGTAACAAAGTGCTTGAAAAGAAATTTTTCTGAGGAGAGGAGAAAAAGACAATTATTATTGCCAAATGAAGTATTACATCTTGTGGCACATAAGTGGAGATTTTGTGATGAACATAGTCTCTATTTAACCAACTGCATGATCCTTGTGATTATGCATTAAATCTTCAAAATGTGAGTCACTGGTGTAATGAATGTGCTCTGTCTGAAGCTATAAACTATTGAATAATATCTCCATGACAGTAGGTGCTGACTTAGAGCCTCAATGACATGTTAGACTTTAGTATCAGTGTGACTGTTTAATTGCTGCTAACTTATAGGAAAGTAGAGGATTGATCATATTGCAGATTAACATATCATCTAGGGAGCGTTTTCTTGCAGCACTCCAGGTGAAGCCAAGGGGAATACTGTTTCTTATTTCTACCTTTCATGATGAAGAAAGAGCTCAAGCTAAAGTATATAAGTGAGATTTATGAATACCCAACTATTCTTGAGACCTCATAACAGATGTACAATTGTAAATAATTCTTAGTTTGCCAGCTCAGATGAGATCTGGGGTCATCTTTTTATCCACCCTTGTCTGAAATACTTGTGAAGGGATAGGCCTTTTTTCTGTTACCTGCTTCACAAAGAGCAGGTGCTGGAACACAAATGCTGATTGCTCCATTGTTTGCAGCCCTGTTAGTCAAATTCTTAAAAGCCAAGAGGCTTGTCATTAGTACTGAAATTTGAATGCCTTCTGAAAAAGCTTTTTGTCTTAAAGACTACTTACTGGTATATGTCAAATTCCACCCCCCATAATTCATTATGAGCTATAGTTCATTCTTCTAGCGTTTTCATCTGATGAGGACAGATCATGGGCTAATGGAAACTACAGTGGCTTAGTTGACTTCAACAGCAGCACCACCTTTTACCTTGTGTATCAGGTTTCCCTACAAAACAATAATTAGAAATAAGGTTATGTTATATGATTTATTGTTGCTGCCTAACAGGGCAACAGGAGAATTCTTAGTATTATAGGCAGGAATGCTTCCTACTGACAATAAATTTAATCTGTGAAACTAATTCATCTAACTACCTCTGTGAATACAAAGAAATGCTACTAAAACTATCTTTGTAACTAGAGGTTTGAATTAGTGTCTGTATGTGGATCCAAACAGAAGGCATGTGGTGTAAACAGTTAATAAATTAATACAGAGCCTGCTCATAGACGTTGAGTAGGATTTTATTCGAAAGTAGCTTAGTAGAAAAGCTTCTTCAAAATTAAAGTTCAGCATGTGAACTGAAAGACAACACAAAACCTAAAAGCTCCTGCCAGAGTTAATAATCTAAAAATAATTCTAAAGTTGCTGGATTAAAATAAAGTATATTGACTTTTCAAAGACTACTGATATGACTGAAGGAAAACAGTCTTTAAAAAGAGAAGGCAGAGAGGAAGGCAGGGAAGTTATAATTCATCTCAGTTCCTTCAAAATATGACCTTTCAGGCTTAAAAGAAATCCATGTCTGATAAATGTCGCCTTCACATCACACTTAAAATCATCAAAAAATGAATTATATCACTATTAGTTTCCACACTAATTAAAGCTGTTTCTTGCAGGGACTTCGGAATGAAGTTGGTTTTTATGTGTATATTTGGGTAAGAGAATGGGGGTGGAGGAGTGGAACACAAGACAGCTGTTATCCAGAGTCTGGGATGATCAAGGAGAGAATGGTAGAATCCTACCTCTGGTAGTAACACCAAGCTCTGCAATCTCACATGCTGCCTGACAAATGGGAGGTGGTGGTGATGTAAAATTTGCAGCACTACAAAATAGCACATTGATCTAACTGTGATCCTGTTGCCATTAACAGGATTTTGAAAGGATCCTAGAAGACCAACATTTAGTCAGTTATATGTCCTTTACTGAGTACTTGCCTGTATTTTTTTCCCCTTTTTTGGCAGTAGTATGTACATGGTACAGGCTTTAATCCCTACCTCCTCTTTTAATTTTTTCAGGTTACTTCACCAGTCTAAAAGAGAACATAGTTTACCCATTGAAATTTACACTGGTAATACAGTAACTTCTCAGAAGACTCTTCTCATGGAAGTCAGCAAGGAGTTCTGCATAAGAAATTGTTGTGAGTTCACTTTTTATTTTTGGCCTTTTTTCTATTGGATTTGCAACTGTAAATAGCAATTGATCAAGGGTCAGAACCAGCCTTGCCTGTATCTTGACAAATTCTGTTAGAAAAAATTCAGACCAAATATAGTAACTGACCTTATGAAATGAGTTACAATTTTTTTCTGCTTTTGTCCCTTTGAAGCTGAAAGTGCAACTCAGTTCTATTTCATATTCGTTTGGAAGATCTGGAAGTTTTTTGTCTCTTAGGATGTAAAATTGATCTTGAATGGAAGAGAATTTATCTTTTTCAAATATGTAGTGATTTCTGTCCACTCAAGCCTAAAACATGGGTAAACTAACTTTAACCAGGCAATCTGGCTGCTCCAGAAGCAAGCAGGCATACATAGAAAATTGTCTGTGAGGTTTAAACCTTAAATTTAATATCTGGATAAGAGATATTGAACATTAAGTCAATACATTATCCATATTTTATTGTAAACTCCTCCCCCAAAACCCACTGCCACCAACATTCCCCACCCCCACAAACAAACAAATAATCCCCAAACTAATGAATTATTGTTCACTTGAAAACTTGAATTTGATTTGCTATGCTCTATAAACTAATATTTAGGTAATTGCTAGTACTCGTGATGAGTTTTTGTGACTTTGTAATGAAAAAAGTGAATCAACATAGAGCACAATTTTTGGTTCATCACTCAATATTGATGACATGCTAGTCACGCAACAGAAATAATTGAGTGTGATTATTTAAAAACTTTATTGCCAGAGTGAACAGAAAACATCCTGAGCAGGTGAAATGAGCTCATTTTGTTTGGAGATGGATCATGGAATAACGCAAAGATTATAAGAACTTGTCATATCTTCTATCTGTATACTATATAAACATTAAGGATGGCCATACAGGATAATGATCATGTGAGAAATAAGTGTTGTTGCATAAAGTAATAACCGCAATGGTCTCAGTCTAAACAGCTGCAGAAATTCTTCTGAGAACTTACATCAATGTGTATCAAGAATAGTTTCAAATTGGTGCATTGGTAAAAGACAAATGTAATGTAATGGATACTTCTTCTGATTAGTTCTGATATGATTTCTAGAAAAAAAACCTAATGATTTTCTCCCTTTGAGCCAAATTTACTGAAAACTGAGCAATGATGCAGTGATAACCAGGCTTCCTTCAGGCGAGTTCCAGAAATTTTTATGTGAAGGGTAAGAAAAGAGATAATTTCTCTTATTAAATGAATAAATTTCTTGTCTACACCCTGGCTTTTGATATGCATAGTTCTTAAAGGCTAAAACTTGATTTTTCAACCATAGAGTACACATTTAAAAGATTGCTTACATTATTGGGAAGGATACTTCATTCACTGCAGGAAATGCCACATGAAGTTCCATGAGGCTTGCTATTCAATAAACAGGTTTAGAAATTCATGGAAATCCTCTCTCCTTAGAAGTTCTGGAAATGGGCAGTCAGGGCAGTGAAATAAACAGGTAAAAATATCCCTAGAATCTTGCAAATAGATTAAAACCTGTGGAAGCTCTCCCAGTAGAGTCCACCTCTATTTTTTTATCATGCACCCAGGAGCAGCTCTGCAGAAGTTACATTAAAATGGTATAATAGGTGAAAGGGAAAAATAAACTGCTGCTTTTCTTAGAATTTCTTCAGGGAGCAGGAGCTGGAGTATCAGGTTGTTTCCCCAGTTGTAACATACTTTGTAAAGCTGTGCCCTTTTATGTGATCTGTTTTGTTATATTGTTTTAACCTCTTTTCTGAATGATTTTATTACACAGCAAATCTTACTTTTTAAATTAAAGCAGCAGCAACAACCTATCTACTGCAGATAGAAATATCACATAGAAAGGAATCTGTGTTGTTAATATAAAAATGCAGTAGAAATATTCTGTATTCTTGCTTTGAGTGCTGCTCCCATGGCTCTACTCTCTTAGTGGTTTTAGTGTGACACTGAAAAACAAACATTGTGTGAAAAGTACTTTGCTTACTAGGTAAACAGTTTTTCTTCAAAAAAGTTAATCAGTATTTGAATCTCTCTAGAAAGAAGGATGGAGAGCTTTAAACATATGAGCAAAATACATGTCCAACTCATACCTGGTCCCTACATTCACATCATTTGTTCTCAGAATACTTTGGAAACTCTAAATTTGGAATTCTGAAGTTTTCCTCAAGCAGGGAAATAGAGATGAGACCATCTTCCATAACAGTGGAGGATGAAATATGCTAGGTCTTCTGATAGCTATGAAACATGTAGAGTAGCTTTACAGAGGGAGCAATGGTTTTAGAATGCACCATGCCATACTGTTATGCACTCTCCAGGATCCCTCCTGAGTTATTGCTCTTCTTATGCCACCTTCCCTATTACCAAGGCAGTTTTATTTTTCAAAGTTGAATACAAGAATTCTTTGTAATGTGAATAGAAGAACTCCCAATCTCGGAGTTTCACAGATGTGACTTTTCAAATATAGTGTTTATGAGAAAAGGTTGAGCAAGTAAGAAAGTGAAAATACAGAACTTCACAAAGCTAGGAGGCAGGCTGCAGATTTTGGATACTGTAATAACAACAGTTTTAGAGTTGTTGGGTAAGGATTTTTTTTGTGAAGAGCCTTTGAAGACAACTGTATCAATTTAGCCTTTAGACATGAATTCATCAAAGCTAAAAATTATATTTTTTGAATAATAAAAACTTGACAATAGATGAATCATAAGGATTAAAGCTAAGATTAAATTTAAAATGATAGACTGGAGGTTACAACTAAATTGTTCATAGACAACTGTGCAGAATGTTTTTCAAAGGCAAATTACATAGGAAAAATTACAGATGTTCAAACAAAGTAATTCAAATCTTATCAGAATTAATCAGAAAATACGGAATGATAGTATCTTAATTAAAAGTAATTCAGTTAACTGATCTAATTTAGTGTGAATCTTAAACTCCTCTGAGAAGGACAGGAGCTCATATTCCAGAAGACAGTAGTTTTCTATATTTAGCACTGACATGTTTTAGTCAAGGTTTTCTTGCCACTCTTCATGCTGACATAGCACTGTATTTACATAGAACTGGCTACCAGGGGGAAGAGTGTGAGATGATAGTCTCTTTTGAAAGCATCTATTGATTGTAGACTATATTATATAATTTTGTGGGGAATATTGAAATAAAATCCTCGTCACCTCTTTCATTAGAATCAATGGAATAGAAATAAAAAGTCTGATTTCACTTTCATCTCTTCATGGTCAAAATGATGACTGGTACAAGGAAAAGTCTTGTACATTCAAATTGGGGTACACCAGAAAACAAAAGGAGTCAGTCCTTGCACTTTGAGTGTGAGGTAATGTTAAGACAACACAGAATACTCACAGGAGTTCACTGAGTGAAGACTGACCAGCGAAAGGTAACATCAGTGTAGAAACAGTGTCATTTAGTGATTACCTCAAGCTTTTTGATGATTAAAAAAGAAAAACAACTCTAACTGAAACTCAAAACTTCTTAGCTCACTGCCGCTTAGAATCTGTCACTATGTACTGGGTTTGGCTGGGATAGTGTTAATTTGCTTCATAGTGTCTTGTATATGTTTTGGGTCTATGCTGAAAGCAGTGTTGGTAACACAGGCATGTTTTACTGCTGAGCAGTGCTTACACAGTATCAAGGTGCTTTTCTGCTTCTCAACTGCCCCACCAGTGAGTAGAGCTGGGGGTGCACAAGAAGTTGGGAGGAGACACCACCAAGACAGCTGACTCAAACTGGCCAAAGGGATATTCCATACCATATGACATCATGCTCAGCATACAAAGTTGCGAGAAGGAAGGGAGGGATGATCAGAGTGATCGTGCTTGTCTTCCCAAGTAACTGTTACATATGATGTGGAAGTAGGAGCCCTGCTTTCCTGGAAACGACTGAACATCTGCCTGCCAATGGGAAGCAGTGAATGAATTCCTCATTTTACTTTGCCTGTGTGCACAGTTTTTGCTTTACCTGTTGAACTGTCTTTACCTCAAGTCACAATTTTTCACACCTTTGCCCTTCCAATTCTCTTCCACATCCCACTTTTGGGGGGGAGTGAGCAAGCAGCTCTGTGGTGCTTAGCTGCCTACCAGGGTTAAACCACAACACACTCCCAACATCAAACTTCATTCTTCTTCATTTAATATGAAACAGATACTGAATTTTTAATTACAGATTGCAACATCCTGCACAATCTAGTAGTGTGAAGGGATGTACATTGGATGTAAATTGTGGGAATAAAGAAGTGTGGTGTACTACTACAAATCAACCCACGAATTTATGTAATTAAGAGTCTGACTAGAGAGAGCAGCAGGTCTGGGGCTTTTCCAAGTCCTCTGTGATTCATTGTCTCAAACATGATGCATACTAATATATCAGTAGATTAGAAGAGTTTACATTCTTCCAGTATTAAATGTTTGGTTACTTAATCACATTGCAACTATTTGAAGAATTTTCTTTCTGAAACCAGAATCAGCATTAAGATGATTCCTTATCTCTTACATCTGCATGTACAATTAAATGTTTGAAGCTGTTTGATAAATTTTTAGTCTTAAAGACAGCCCTTGCCACTCTTATTTACTCCACTTTGGGACATATGGATTCAGTCTTCTGTTACCTTGAGATGGACAGAACCAAAAGTCACTGAGGGAATTTGTGTAAACATGCTGATGGAGAAGGGCTAGGGTGACTCTTGCATCATGTGCTCCATGGAATCTCAAAACTAAGTGTTTTAACTTTTAAATTTCAAAGAATATACACTCTTAGTGAGATTTTAAAAAAATAACCATAATCACATAAGAGAATGCTAAATATATTCTTCAGAAAATGTTATTGTAATCTGAAGGTTGCCTGGTTATGAAACTGTCTTTTCATGTTTCCAAAAAGCTAAGTTGCATGAGAGAAAAATTTCAAGTGATTATTTCCTGACAGCTAACTACTGTGTCAATAACAATGATTTACTGCTAGTAGATAGGCTGATAGCCGTGTTCACACAAGTATTTGAGATGTGTGTTGTTAAGCACAGCTGTAATGTTTGAGAATATGGGGGAAGCTGTTGGAGAGATATCGCCTCAGTGTGAACAGAGGCATTTAATAGGGCATGTAAGTACTCCTACTTTGTGGCCATAAAATAATTACCAATTAGGCAGTGTAACAGGGTTTTTATTAAAAATTGATGTTGTCTGTGGAAGAGAATTGTCATTATATTGGTTTGGTTGTATGTAAATTGCTGGAGATTTATCATAGAATGAATTGGGATGGAAGGGACCTAGGGTTTGGGTTGGAAGGGACTAGGAAGATTACCTAGTTCCAAAGCCCCTGCCATGGGCAGGGACAGCCTCCACTAGACCAAGTTGCCCAAAGCCCCATCCAAACTAGCCTTGAACATGTACAGGGGTGGGGCCTCCACAGCTTCTCTGGACAACCTGTTTCAGTGCCTCACCACCCTTACAGGGAAGAATTCATTCCTCCACAACTAATCTAAATCGTGCACTACAAATAAGAGGTTGCACTACTTTTATGTTTCTGTATCAAAAATCTTGTGAAGTTTAGACAGATGCATTTGCTTTGTGGCCAGGTTGCACACTTGCAGAATTCTAAAATATCTGCCTACAGAGCTGCTGCTTTGTTTTTTCTGAGGGTAATGCAACAATGTTTTTATAGTAACAGGATATGATCGTGTTAATTGAAGATGGCCTCTTATTTTAATGAGGTTGAAGTATGTTTTTGTAACAGCAAGCACTTAGTTGGTTTTCATCTGGCTGTGGAGGTGGATGTATTTCCAACTGAAAAAAAGATGAACCTCCTGACAGGGACTGCTTTTGAGGGAAGAAAGTAGTTCTTTCAACAGACTAATTTTAGACAGTATGCTACTATTATTATAGACTGAATGAATGACATCTCAAATATTTTCACAATTTAGAAGTGTCAATGGAATGAGGACCTAATGGAGAGCAGATGTTTGCTTGGCAACTTTGTTTTATCACATAGCTACTGAAATGTTTTGAGGGAACTAGAGCAGAAACCAAATCACAATCTTAATAATTTTTTGTGATTTGTTAATATCTGTGTAAGAATACCACTGTGATGCTACACATTCCCCTGATGTAGGACACGTCTATCTTAAGAGACTGCCTTACTTTGTGTTAAGCTTGTGGTTCTCTTGATCTTTGATATCCTGTAAATGCTGTGGCAAGTCTGAGATTTGTTTGTCACCAGTTCAGTCTTTCACTGTAGATGAATGAACACTGGGGCAATTTAAAAGCTCATACAAGTTGGTAGTTGTGACAGCTATGAAATTCCAAATAAATGCTTTTTTTAATACTGCTGTTACATCCTCTGTTTCCACTAAAATCAGTCAGCATTGAGAATGCTCTGCTTCTTATGGAGATACTGTGAGAGCAACAAGCACATTATCAGGAAACTTTCTGCATGGATTACATACATGACTGGTTTAGTATCTGCTATTTTCAGATAGGCAGGAATTAATTCTGTGAAATCTTGAAAGCAAGGATGAAGACCTGAGGTATTGGTTAATGAAAAAGAATAATGTTGCCCTTCTGGTTCTATTTTGCATCTTTGGAGCAAGGGAGTCAGAGGAGCTTGTAAAGGAGAAGGGAGTACCATGCTTCTTCCAGCTCTATTTTACTCTGCAAGGTGATATCTCTGGAAGAAGAGGAGAGGAAGTGCCAGCAGAAGGCATCTAATGACAGGGTCAAACTTCAGAGCTGAACATCACCTGCTGTTTAACAGTGGGATAAACATTATAGTTTTGCACATTTGTAGAGTGCCTTTACTAATAGTTATTTGTCTCAGTGCAGTTGTTTTAGGTGGGAGGATAACTGTATAGAACCATGTGAGAGTGTTGTTTTCTGGCTCACAGAAATAAATCAAACTTTATGCTAAATTTTAGATGCATTACTACATTTGATTTCTTCCAGTCAGAGGCAGATTTAATTCTTTTGTATGGTTTCAAAGGGAAGATAAACCTCAAAAAAAATAATCTGTTGAAATACTTTACATCTAATTGTTCATTTTTTTGTGATTCTGAGGGTAACTTTTTCTTCAGAGATAATTTTGTTATTTGTTGTTGTGTTCTGAATGAGATGGGAAGCTGACCAAATCTAGAGAACGTAGTTCCTGCTTCAGTCAGTTGGATGATCTCATTTTAGGTGTGACATGATGTAGGGATAACAAAAGTATGAATGTGTGAAAAGCAAAGCTGGGTTCTTTTAGTTTTTTTTGGTAATAATAAAATAAATGGAGAAGAGGGTATGAGGTTTTTCTCATTTCTGAATTCAAAGTGCCTTGCATTGCATGTTCCTTCACCAAACCTCTGTAAGTGGGAGGCAGTATATCATAGAATCATCAAGGTTGGAAGAGAGCTCCAGGATCATCTAGTCCAACCGTCCCCCTGCCACCTGCTAAACCATGTCCCTAAGTACCACATCCAACCTTTCTTTAAACACATCCAGGGATGGTGAATCCACCGCCCGCCTCCCTGGGAAACCCGTTCCAATGCCTGACCATTCTTTCTGAGAAGAAATTTCTCCTCATCTCCAACCTGAACCTCCCCTGGCGCAACTTGCAGCTGTTCCCCCTTGTCCTGTCGCTAGTTATCTGCGAGAAGAGGCTGACCCCCAGCTTGCCACAACTTCCTTTCAGGTAGAGGGCAATAAGGTGTCCCCTGAGCCTCCTCTTCTCCAGACTAAATCATCACCTAATATAGATGCTCTGTTACAGAATTTTCATGTGAGGTCAATTGTGGCTCAGGCAGTCAGCATAACCTCCCCATTCTTCCCTTTGGTCTAGCCTTTATCTACTTTTATCAGTATACACAGCAGTAAAACAGGTGTTGGCAGATGGTCTCTTAGATTGCAAGTTGTGAATTTTCATTAGCTAAGTTAAGGGAAAAACACCGACTACATTTAAACTTGAGTTCCTCTAAACATGTAATGGAATAGGATACCTTGTGAATCTTTCCATCTAACCCCATGTTGAAGAAATTTGTGGTGTTATGCCATTCTGGAAATGCAGTTTTCTCAGCTATTCTACATGCAGGAGAAAAGAAAGGCCTCTGGAGAGCTTTTCTCTCTGAGGTTGATCTGGTAACAATGTTTCTGATTTTCAGTCACTGTATTTCCTCCCTTCTTCCTCAGCTGTATATAGCTTTCACTAAGATAGAAACAGGGCTATCCAGCTTTCTCCCAGGACACTGTGCTTAGCTGTTTTGTTTAAATATATATCTTGACAATTATGTTTCTGAAGCTGAAGAGGTTGCTATACATATGCATAACAGTTTTGCAGACTATTTTTGATAAAGGTGACTATGACGTGTTTGCCTGCTACGTGATGCCAAATACCTTAAATGTGATACTGGAAAAATCAGAAGTAAAAATAGAAATATTTCAAGCCCCTAATTCAGCAATAGTATGAACATGTCTATGACACCTGTAAATTATGACCTGCTAATATATCCAAATATATCTGCTAGTACATCCAAAACTGTCATATACAACCTTCTATTTCATTTCTATTTAAACAAATGCTGGGTATCTGTGCTGTGGAATTTAGTTCCAAACATGCCAGCAGCTGACAGTGGTTTGCAGCAAGGCTGAGGCAGATGGAGAAATCAGGGTCTTGCACTGATGCGTGGTGTTAAAGAATGCTGAGAAAAGACTGTAGGTCAGGGAACAGCTGGTGGAAGCTAGGTCTTGTTCCTAGTTCTGCTGCAGTTGCTGAAACAGGATGAGGGAGAACTGACATAGACTTTCCATAACTTTTTAACTGTCTATATTTCTGGACTTTGAACAATACTTTAATATTATTCAAAGTGAAAAGCCTAAAATCCATCTTAGTCTCTAGCAGTACAGCCCTTCTAAATTAAGAAGTCGGTTGGTCATATACACCAGAAAAGGCTCTAGTCAAAGTAATCTCTCTATTCTAAAGTGTTATTTATATGAATATGGATGGAAGCTGAAGTCTAGTTAGGGCTGATGGGAGTTAATTCACAAAGAGCCCTCACCATGGATTCCCTCCCAGCGCTGGAGGCTAGTTAACAGAGTTCCATCATTTGCCACAGTGGCTCCAGAAAAGCAACTGCAATATTAAATTTAATTTCTGTTACAGTAGTGGTTTGATATTTACCCTTCTTGGATGGTGTACAATGAGATAAAATGACTTATAGGTGTGATAGATGTGAAACTTTCTTCCTGTGACAGTGTCCTGCTTTTATTGTTACTGGCTTTTCATTGATCATCAAAATGATGGAAGTCCTTCCAATTGGAACTGATCAGATTGTTAATTATTGAAAGGTAATTCACTGGAAGACTTTCAGAGTGGCTTTTTGCCATTTTTGATATTTCAGACCAAAAAAATTAACGGTGTAAATTAGTACTTTTATAATATTGGCTATCAAAGAACAGACAGAAATCCATGGATTAAAACATTAAATGACTTAAGTGCGCAGAAAGCAGAATTAAAGCAAACTAAACTGGGATGTCAATTTAAGTGATGTTACACATCCTACTCTTTTTGCGTCAGATGACATCTATGTAGTTTTTGTTTGAGCTCTTGAACCATGGAGCACTTATGTGTATACCATTATGGAGAAATGGTCAACATCATGTAAAGTAGTAGGCTAATTGAAAGATGAAAGCCCTGAGGGGGTAAAAAGCCCTGTTAAAGCACGTGCAGTATCAAAGCAAGCTTGTTACATTTCTAGATCAATTATCCAGCTTTAAATGATAGGAAAATTGGAAAAAAAAAACAGAGAAAATACTGAGAAGAATATTGCTGTTGTACGGCTGCAGATACTCATATGTTTTCAAACCATGGTCTCCAGCTCTCTCAAATGCCAAACAGCATTCCAACAGTACAACAGATCAATTCTTCAGTTCCTCTGAACAGTTTGGACTTGTGTATCAAATAAAAGATTATCTTAGAAGTTTTTTGGATCTGAATATAACATCTCTATCTGCCTAAAATTATTGGGAGAATTTTCATAGACAGGAAAGTTGTCTTAGATATTTGTAACTTAAACAACTGTGTGTAATAATATTCTTAAAACCTCTTTATGAAAAAAACTTTTAGTAAGCAGATGGAAACGAGTTTTTCACAGGCTTTCTTTGACATATACAGCTCAGTGGGAAAGCCTTCGTTGACTATGATTCTTACACACTTTAGTAAAGCATTTATACAAACACTCAAGACTGATTATGTTAAAATAAAAGCGAAGGGAAGATTTTTGGTTGTTTTAGTTTGGAACCTATTTTAATAATTGCTACTGCAATTACAAAATAAATGCCTGATAAATATTAAATACATTGCCTGAATATTCTTAAATTGCATCAGGTATCTTGGTCTCTACTACCCTCTAACACACAGTATGTCCCATCCTCAAATAGACTACATTTACTAATAGCCCTAAGAAAGCAAGTATTAGACAAGATATAGTCTTAACCTTGATTTAAGAAAATCTGACCAATATTTAATATAGAAGGTATCCATAGTTAAGCATCTACAATGTTTTTATTAAAATCTCAATAAATCATTTCTTCAAAATATATGTATAAGTTGTAAATTTAGATTATGTATTTAGTTATTTTAATAAGTCAGTGTTGTCCTTTCTAAGGACAAGGAAAGGCTACACTCCAAGATGGTCTTATCTATATATTGCTATAATAGATTTGAGACCAAACAATGTGACAGTCTCTGGAAAGAATGTCAGAATTTGTTCTGATTATTTAAATTGTTTTGCTTTAAAGAACTCATGGCAAAAGTTGTTTTCTGTCTGACATTTTGTCATATTTCCAAACTGATGATGAGAGACTGGCAAATATATTGATCATATATACTAGATTTTTTTCTCGTGATATCTTTAACGTTTCTTTGATCTACTGAGGAAAAGTGAACAGCATATTAAAAGCATAAATCACAGGAGGAATTTTTCATATTGCAGCATGCAGATAGGAACTGATCTCACTAATCATATATACTACTACAGGGCATCTCACTCAAGGTGCATCTTTCTTTTCAGTTAATTATTTTTGCTATATTCAATTATTCCATGTGAAATATAGGCAGATTCACTGCCAGTAGGCTTTCTGTAGTCCACAGGGAAGAAGCTTGTGGGCTTTTTCTTTTTGTAATTACCCTTTATTCCCTGGTCTTGAAACACTTGATGTAGCAACTGGTGAAAACACAAAATAATTTTGTTAGCGAAGTTTCTGGATATGCAGATTTTGTGACAGTCCTCTAGCCCTTGCTCTGTACCATGATAAGTCTAAAGGCAGGCTTCATTTTTTACTTCATGTTGATTTAAATATTTCAAGCTTTACCTCTTTTAACAGCCTGATGGAAGTCCTGATTTCTTCATCATTTAAATGATAAAGCATTGTAACTAAATTCTGCCTTTTTAATGCTGTGATTGTAATACAGCATATTCTGGAGAAACTTTTGTCAAATTAATGTATTTGTTCCATCTTTTAGGCTGTTACTTGCCTGGGAATTCTGGAACAAGAGCGAGAAAGAGCTTGCTAATATTTTAGTCAATGGAAATGTATTTTCCCAGTAAACGAGCCTTAAAGTTATGTAAATAATTTATTCTCATGGAGATACTTTATAACACTTTCTCCTGTGCATTATGCAGGAGACATGTTTAAGAATTTCTTTGCTGGTTTTCTTAGAATCTTTGTCCAGAGAAATTGCTGAACAACTGTCTTTGCTGTGTGTCCATATTAATTCAAAATAGTCAGGTACCAATGTCAACTTCTTCAGTACACGTTAGTCTGCAGTGTAATTCCTTCTATCAGGTTATAGGGGGTAGGAAAACTCTGTGGTTCTCTAGAGACTCCAATCCAGAAACTAAGCTGTGAAGCAGAGAAGAAAAATATAGGCAAAATGTGTTATAAGATGGAAGAGTCCAAGTCTTACTTCTTACTGAAGTTTTGTAAAGAAACAAAAGCCTAAGACAAGGGCACAGGCCCAATTCAGTGCTCAAATGTATCAAACACATGTTTGTTCAAAGGAACTCAGGAGTGTCACCACCTTCCAAACTGCTTTTTGAGGAAAAGTAGATAGGGTAGAATTTGAGAAGCCAAGTGGCATGTGAAGATCCTGTGTAGATTTTTTTAAATGATGTTATAATTTTTAATCTGTCCACCACTATTGTATCAGTGCAGCACTGATCAGGGACTGCGATGTCAGTCTCGTTCAGTGCCAGAAGGGAACAGTCATACCTCTGGTTTGTGTGGCTTGTTGTGACAGAAGAGGGTTACCACATTAACTCAAGGCAGTGCAAAGCCTCAATGCTTGTCAACACAAATTTTGTCTTTCACTGATGATTAAGAGCTCAAAGAACTTTTGCCTTGTGTCTCCTAACAGTTCTCAACTACTACCTGTCCCTGCCAACTCCTCCTGCAGTTTTTAGGCTGTATGATTTCTGAGACACTGCATTCATGTGGTACCATTCACCAACAATTTCCATTTCTGTCCCATTTCCCAACCTGTTTTACCCATTTCTGCACTGCCAGCTCCTGGTCTGTAGTTCTTGATCTGAATGTAGTCCTGCCCATGCTCTAAACCTGGTATCTTTTCTTTGCACTATGTTCTTGCAGCTGTATAAGCCCTGTGGAGGCTGGGTGCTGATTTCAGAGTTAGTAGTTGCACCTGGTAGCAAACCAGACAGGGCTTTATGTATGTAGGGTTACCTCTAGGGCTGACAAACCAATAGGATTTTCAAGCAGAAAACAAATTTGCTTTAAAAAATGATTCAGGTGTAGGTTTCCAAAAGCAAGCAGTTTGTCAACAATAGATGTGTAGCAGTGAGTCAGAGAATGACACTCACAGCAGTGGTGGCTACTCAATGAACTGACTTGTTAGTATTCTTTTCTTCTTTTTAATCTTTTTCACTATATTAGTGATTAAAGCCTGAAAAACTAAACATGAAGAAAGTAACCTCTGAAGTAGGAAGCCATATTTACAGAAGACACAAGAAATATGCAGAAGGGACAGTTTTAATAATTTAACTATGCAGGAAAAAAGTGAACTTAACTGACTGACTGCAGCAAACACCAGATTTAGGCTTAGAAAGTTACATATTCTGTCCCTCATATGAGATCTGCTTTTTACCTGGATAAAAATCTGGAGGAATACAATCCTTGGGATTTAATGGAAGCATGAGAAGGTTGAGAGAGCAGCTGTCCCAGGCTGACTGCTAGGAACATTGACTTGGGGATTGTGATTTGAGCTTTGACAACAGTACTACTTCAGCTGTCTTAACCCTGCATCTGCTGCTCCATGGCTTTTGTTTTTGCCTCTATTCCATCATCTGCTCATTAATGGAACTAATCTTTCCACAATGACTCAATCCTTCCTTTGAGAAAAAGAATCCTGCTCAAATATTTTTTCCAATCTGATCAATTCTCTAGTACTGCTTGTTTGGAAGATGCCTGCAGAAATATCCCTGCCAGGAGAAGGGGTATCTAGAGGTAGGAGCCACTTTTGTTTTTTGGCAATAGTGGTAGCTCAAATGCAAGTCAAGCATTTAGTGCGAACAAGTCAGGTTGTTTCTTGGTTGCACTCAGTGAACGAAAGGATGATCAGTTTTTTTTCATGATTAGACATTGGAAATATAATCCATTTTCTCTTACATTTTAGTATTTCCCCACATTACACAATGAAGCAGGATAAATGTAGAGTCCTGCTAATTGTGACCGTGTAGTCATAGACGTATAATTGCAACAGTAAATTAATTACTTTAATTCAGAATTGCAAGGTAGGAGGAAATAATGAAAAAGTTGTCATTCCTTGATTTGAATTAGGATTTAGAGGCTGAAGCCTTTGAATGCTTGCAAGGTTACTGTTAGTTTAGCCTGGATATCAGTCACTGTTAGGTGTCAGAGGCCAAGTTTGCTATGCTCTTGACAAGTTGGCTTGTAGAGTACAGTAGGTAGTGAATTTGATTAAGTTTCTGTGAGGGAAATCATTGTAATAGTTTATAAATAATGTAAGTATTTGTAGCAAATTGCTTTGTTCTTTGTATAAAATTCCCTCTCCCCTAAAGACCAGACCTTAAAAAAAAATGTGTCCAGAGATGTATGAAATTAAAGACACCACTTTAAAGAAAGAAATGTTGTAAGTATACTTCTATTTAATTCTGGTGAGTTCAAAGTCCTCATTTATATGGATAACCCTCACTGTCCTGAGGAACTGCACTGACATCAATTTATTCTTGTTAATTAAAATTGCTTGTAAGGCTCACTGGGCCCTTAGGTGCACCCTTAAGGCTGTATTAACATGGCTTTACTGTTGATTTTATGTCACCTAGGCTCATCAATGACACTACAATATAAAGAAATAATGCAAGGAAAGAGAAAGTATTGCTTTTATGAATTGCAAAGAAAAAAGCTCTGTAACACAGTAGTATGTTTTTTTCCTATATAATTAAATTTCATGGACTTAACTTCAGGTTTATTGTAAGAACATACCTTTAATTTTATGACAATCAATACACAGTAAATAGAATTTGATCAGTAATGCGTTAACTCAGATTGTATTGTTGACTAAGTCTTGTCTCAAGAGTGTTTGTTGGATTTTGTGCACCAGAAGGCACTAAATAAGAGATTTCTGGGGGAAAACAATGATAATGGATGCTGAGATATAGAGAAGTCTTAGAAATACTTTATCTTTGAGATAAAACCAAAGTTGGAAGAAATCTCAGCTTTGTAAAATGTTTCCTGATTGAAGAAGTTTACATTCTCCAGCAATGAGAATTAACTTCTTTTCCTCAGCAGAAGCTATTTATGTGACAGTTTTAATCAATGTTTTTTGTATGACTTCAGAGAACAGGGTTTGAAGACATAGGAGGCTATACATCTACTGGCTGGTGGTTGGAGTCTGCAGTTCAGTCTCAGAGGTGACATACTGAGGAAGATGCTGTTCATGCAGGTTCAAACTTGAAAAAGATATGCCAGATAAGAAAAAACTGTGTAAGATTATTTACGTGTTAGTTATGAAGATTCTTTAGGCTGTGGGAGACAGTGTTGTCATAGTTAGTCTACTGCAGAATTTCTTTGTTTTTACAGAAACACAAAGAAGAATTTAAGAAGCTTATCTCCAAACTTGACTTTTATAGGTAGGTTAATAGAACTCATGTGCCCTGGATATATAGGGTATCCTACCCATTTTTTTTTTTGTTAGACTATCTGCCACATTTCCTTCTTCACACACTCTTCACTCTTTTTCCCTCTGCAAGCATATTTCTATATTCTGGGACAGCAGGTTACAGTGTCTGCTGGATTCACCATTTTTTGCTTCCTGCCCCATAACTACTATTGTTGTGTAAGGCAAAGGGCCATCAGCATCGCCTTTTTTCTCTACCGTTCTTAGATGCAAATTATCTGGGATGTCAGGTCTTGCACATCTTTTATGTAAATTCATAGGCCAAGATACAGTTCTCCAGTGCTGTAGATGGTACAGGACAGAACAGGTCTCTGAAACAGAAAGTGGCTAAGCAGAGGTAGTAAAGGAGTCAGCAGAGTGTGGATTCATATTCAAGGAGAGTGGGCTATAGTAAGGTCGTGAGGTGGAAAGGGACTTTTTTTTTTCTTGTAACTCTTCTCAAGTGTTTTTGTTCAGTAGTAATACTACTTCCTAGAGAAGCTTGTCAGGCAATTCTGTGGCAGTATTTGCATACTTTGTTTTCCATTTCTTTGGAAAACACATTATCTAGACCTTCTAGGGTACCTTTCACTCTATGCTACTTATTGAGATCAACTTTAATCAGCATACAAGCGTATTCTGTGACAGAAGTCTGGAAATGGAAACCAGGAATCATTACTATCCACTCTGTGAAGGTGCTTAAACTTTTCCCCTGCTCACTTTATTCCAAAGGCTTCCTTACTCTGAATTCTGATAAGGGCTCCAACATTTGGTTGGTTGATTTCTTTGTGTTTTTCTTATTTACTATATATGTAAATATTTGTCCTCTTTCCAGTTTCTCACAGGTGGGGCAAGCTCATGTGATAGCTTTTTCTTTTCTCTTGGAAATGAAATCCAGGTGTTGTAGGAAATCCTGGCTTCATATTCAAGAAAGTGCTGTTACTTATGTTCTGTTTCACAAAAGAAAGGTTAAAGTATCTCTAATGTTTTTGGAGGAGGGGAGTTTCAAGTGCTTTATATGATTGTGGTCACAAAAGCTGTGCCCTGAGGCTTCATAGATAACAAGTGGGCTTGCTTCTAGTGTCAACAGAAAATTAAATGTCACTTATGGGCAGTCACAAAGCCCTAGATGATTATATATTTCCTGAACACCTGAAGGAGAAGCATTTGCTGAATGGTTATGCTTGTGATTGTTCTTAAACAGGAAACAAAGCAAGCTTCAGCCCATCAGACTTCCTTCCAAACTGTTAATTGCTGCACTATTAAGTTACCAGAATGTCTAATATACCAACCATGAATTACAAGATTATTGAAGAAAATGGGATACATCTGCAGACTTCCAAGCTATTTTTTTTTTGCTGTCACTAGCATTCTGAAGCTCATCTTTGTAATCTGACAGGGACTAACAGTACTCAGACTGTGTGATGTGCTCCCAGACTACTTCTGAAGTTTAGGCACCATACAGGTGCCTGGCAACTAGTTTAATTAGCCATAGCAATAAGCAGAAGGCTGGGAAAAGAAAAGATACTCTGACTTTAGTCTGTTATAATACGCCCTTCACTTCCTTGGGAGTTTATTTGCAATACATGACTAAAGGACAAGCAAGTCTTAATGTATTTATTATGCAAATGCTTATAGAAATTGTATCATGCGACAGAAAAGCTCTATTTTAATATGGCAGTTTCAGGTGCTCCAAAGTGAAAGCAGAATATGAATCAAACCTTATGAAGTGTTTAAGTAATTTTCTCTAACTAATGAAGGAAGATAAAGTATTATTGTGTATAAAGTAATTGTGATCATGCCAGTCACGGGGTGATAGACAGTTGTTTCAGATCGGAGCAGTAGGCAGACATAAATATTACAAGTTTTCTATAGCTGAGTTTGATTCAGTTTGTATGGAAATATTCAACTGTAATGCTGATTATAAAAATTAATTGATAATGAATTTTTAATTACCTCTTGCAAAAGAAAAGTTTGAGACTGGGAGGCAGTACATTCAGAGTGCCTATTGCAGCAAGAACAATATCTTTTTACATCTGTGTTTATGTATATATCAGATCTTTTTATGAGATACAGCAGTATGAAGATGCTCACGTGAGAGAAAATGTACAGGCTCTCCAGTCTCATACTGCTGTTTGGAAGCAGGCAGAGCCAGGATGGATGCCAAAAGGAGAAATAAGTGTGTGTAGTTATTTGAAAATCCATAAGTAAAAAATTCCTTAGCTTTATTGACTTTCATAGGCATTAAAGGCCATAATTTTGTCCTGGAGAATACAGATTCTTATTAGTTTAAATGAGTACAGACTATGTGATTCTACATACCCGTTTCATAACATTCAAAGCTTAGTTTTTACTTCATGATTTTAATAATCATTGTAGCAAACTCTACAGTGTTAGCTTAGGCCTTAGCATTTCTGGCAATTTTGCCTTCTGATGTCCATGTTTAGTCTTTATTAAATGACTAAAAATGATATTGAAAACAACTTTCAGCTGTAAAATTCACTTAAGAATGAGACCTCAGGAACAGACTTGTGCCTATATCACAAAGAATGTAAGAGAATAGTTATTCTGAAGCCAAACTGAGTGAAGTCATCTCATGAGAACTCTTTCAAACCATAGAAATTTAGTGTTTGAGAGGTTGATTCCTGGCCTCACTCAGCCCTTACACAGTTCTCATTTCTTTTCAGCACTTTACAAATCCCGAGAAAATGATCCTGACCAACATCTCCACACATGCACACACATCTTCACAGAGAAACACAGTAAGTTATTTGATGAAAATTGAATAGAAATCCCTTTGCGTCTTCCACAGCCTCTCTTATCTGGGATGCTATGCATTCGGTAGAACCCAGCTCCTCACTTTTGGTAAGTAAAGGTATTTTCTCCTCCTTGAACATAGTTATAATTTCACAGACGTTCTGCTCCATTGTGACTGCTGTTGTTATTTGTTCTGAGTACTGTTTTATACAGTTGCTCCGCATTCAGAGTCAAAACTGTCAAGATACTGCTCTCATATCAGCCCTACACCTTTACCTACTGGCACAGCTATAATTTGAACTCATTATTCTGCTAATCTCTTTACTATTAACAGTATGTCACATTCAAGATGAGTGATAGGGAAGATTTAAAGATGGCATATGGTGGAAATGGCATAGACTTAATGTCCAGGAAGAATTTTTTCAGTGCAAATCATTCAGAATCAAGTGAAAATATACATGAAGAATAGTCAGAGGAAAGCCTGTAAAAAAGGTGATGAGATGGTATTGAATGGAGATTGAGTCCAGATTCCTTGAGAAAGGCTTGCTTTGTAGAACAATAAATTTTTTTTTGGTTCATTTTTGGTCTAGAGATAAATACTTGACTGTCTGAAGTACTGCATAATATATAACTGAAGATATGTCAACACAATGCAATTCACTGCTTTGCAGAGATGTACTGATTTAGCTCTGAATGTGTTATTGAGCTCCTGGCAGCATTACAATTGTGTGTTTTGCTATTTATAGTAAAGCCCCTGCCCAGCATCCAGGGTGGAATATCACTCTGCAATTATATCAACTAAGCAAAAAAACCTCCAGTGCATTCAAGCTGGTTTGAGAGTATCCGCTTGGCACTGCAGATTCTACTTGAAGGGATTTTCAGAACTTTTGTTTGAAGAAATGTTGTGGTTTTACCCCAGCCAGTGGCCGGGCACCATGCAGACTCTCGCTCTGTCCCCCTCATTGGAAAGGGGGAGAGAATCAGAAGGGTGAAAGTGAGAAAACTCGTGGGTTCAGATACGAGAGTTTAATAAGTGAAGCAGAAGCCGCGTGCACAAGCAAAGCAAGACAAGGAATTCATTCCCCGCTCCCCACGGCAGGCAGGGGTTCAGCCATCCCCAGGACAGCAGGGCTCCGTCACGCGTAATGGTTACTTGGGAAGACAAACGCCATCACTCAGAAAGCCACTGCCCCCTCTTCCTCTTCCCCCCAAACCCCTTATAAACCGAGCATGATGCCATATGGTACGGAATACCCCTTTGGTCAGATGGGGTCAGCTGCCCTGTCTGTCCCCTCCCAACTCCCCGCACACCCCCAGCCATCCTGCCGGCGGGGCGGTGCGAGAAGCAGAAAAGGCCTTGGCTCTGTGTGAGCATCGCCCAACAGCAGCAAAAACATCTCTGCACTATCAGCGCTGCTTCCAGCACAAATCCAAAACACAGCATCGTACTGGCTGCTATGAAGAAAATTAACTCTCTCAGCTGAAACCAGGACAAGAAAACAGAAGAAAACCAAGTGAGTCATGAAGAAAGCACAAAGATATTTATTGAGTATAAGCATATTTAGATGCCAGCCCTTTGTAGGCATTGTGACAGAGTGGAAGGAGGTGTTCAAGGAAGATATTAAAACTAGTTTGGGGCATTACGTGGGGGTAATGTAATGCATAAGGGAAACATGGAAGAAACTGTAAGGTCTTTCTTGGAGGGAAAAAAAACCAAAAACAAACCCAAAAACCCAGAAAGCATTTTCACAGCAAAGATGAGCTCTGATTTAATGATAAAAAGGTAGATAATACACTCTGTAAATGAGGTAACTAAGGAGTGCAACCAGCAGGAACACGTTTAAATTAACAATAAGCTGAAACTGTTAGAAAAATTGATCTTTGGAACAGTGATATGAAGAAGTCTCTGTTTACATATAGGGGAAAAAAAGGAGTAAAATTCCAACAACATGGGAGATGGTACTTGAAACCTAAATCTGATAAATTGATTTTGTAAAAGAATCATTATTGCTACTCAGTATGTCTTATAAATAATGCTAGTCAGCTGCTCTGTTTGTTATTTTTAGGTAATGCCATATAGTTTGTGATATGATCAGAATAGCAAAAGGAAGTTTATAAAATTAAACTTCCAAAATACGTTTTGCTTGGTTAGTAGCTTTGAGAGAAAGTCAGTGGAGAAGGCATAATCTTTCTTTTCTTCCTCCTCTGGCTGAAGACCCATTTAAATTTAAGCAGAAAAATTGCTCAGTGAACCGTGGGTGAGGCCAGGAAGAAAAACCTCTCAACACAAATTAATATTTTGCCTGCTTTTAGGAATTTCTAATGTTCAAATTTTTGTGGATTAGCTAATGCTATTTTTTTCCTTGATAGAAAAATCATTATTTTCTGCAACAGGAGGACTAGGCAAGTATAATATGTCACCATTTTAAAATTAGTGATTTGATAAATATTCTTTGTTTTATCTAACAGCTGAAAGCTAGGTAAGCAAAGCCTATGGAAAAGTAAATAGAATCATGTTAGCAACCTGCTTGGAGAAAATATATTCTCCTTTTGCAAACCGGACTGTGTGTTCACCCAGGTGAGGAGAAGGCTGAAAAATCTTCATATGAATCTTAAAAAAAAAAAAAAAAAAATCCTGTCTAAGCTACATTGAAATTTTTTGCAATAGTTTGAAAGATCAGTGATTTTTTTTTTCTTTTTTTAGTAACTTTGGGACATGATAAGCTTTTTTTTGTTATAAACAAACAATGAAATTTCTATTACACAGAGGCAGCCAGTATGCATTAAGACATAACTTAGCAGAGGTGTCTGTGCCTTGGCAAGGAAGGGTTTTCCTAGCTTCACTGCAGGAGCCAATACAGACATACGCTTGTAAGAGTAAGATTTCTTACCCGTACAATTTATTTCCATTTATAGCATGTCTGACTGAAACCTTCTTGAAATCGTTGTTATTTCCTAGGAAGTGAGCTAGTTGTTTTGCAGGAGTGAAATTGGCTCAGTAGTTGAATAGTAGTTAGAACTGACTCCTGTATCTGCTGGAGATCTGGCCTACTGTCGTGTTACAAATGCATTCATTTTCTTTAATTGTTCTTTCTATTCAGACTCAATTCCTGCTGTCCTTTGCAAGGAAGAAATTTCTTGTTACACTTAATCACTTTTCTTAGGTCTTCTGGTTCGCAGTAAACAAAACAAAAGTGGATACTGACAAAAGCATTAAAGAGACAATACATTGTATTAGTTTCATTGTTTGACAATCTTAGCGTAATTACCTAAACAAGTTAACATAGGTACAACTTATAGTGCTGATGAAAACCATGAGACGGATGGCCCTTAGAAATCTGCCTGAGAAAAACAGTTGCCTTCTGTACACACCAACCCTTCCTGTCTCCTATAGACTGTTTGCTTCAGCTAGTTCAACTAAGTCTTCCTTTTCCTGACCATCTTACTTTCTCCTATGTCTAGCTAGGCTTGATAAGTGACACACAAACCATCTCAAAGAAAGTGTAAGATTAACAAGTATGCAAGCATATACTGCTCTTTCTCTCTATGAAAGGTAGGCAACCTATGAAAGGTAGGCAACCTATGAAAGGTAGGCAACCTTCTCTACCTACGAAAGGTAGGCAACAAGCCTTAACAATGTTTTCCCCACTTCAAATGTTTAAGTTCCCCCAGGAAGAAGAGGCATTCTTCTTGATGTAGATTTAATGGAAGTTGCTGGACAGGTGCTACTTTCCATGTAGCTCAAGTACCATGTACACTTGCTGTCTATGGCTTTTTGTCATACTCAGGTGTGAACGTGGGATAGTCTTCAGTGGTGCAGATAGTGGAAGCTGCTTTAAAGAAGTGACCAAGTGCTCACCACCGGTGAGAAACAGAGGAAATAGTTTCTGGGATCTTCTGAATAAGTCTTTGGGCACCAAATGTCTGTCTTTCACTATCTAGCTTATAATGAAGAGAAGTAGTTCAGCCTCTTTTTGCCTACCATGACTCTGAAGAGAGGCACTCTACTGTCTAGATGAAAAGCAAATACTGCTAGCAAAAATGTGAATCCGTACTGATAGGAAGGTACAGCTCAGAGTTCTTATTTTGCACATCTCTAATAGACATTGAGACAGTAAAAATGTCTTGGAGTGCCAGTGATCTCCCATTAAGTAGTGTCACATAAAGTCACCAATCTTTTATTAGCACCCAAAAGAAAAAGAAAGAAACAAAAGCAGTGGTAAAGTAGTGCCCTCAATTAAGCCAGTAACACTGGAAGATGATTTTGGCTTGCTGTTTGCAAAGACAGGTTATAAGGGAAATCCCAGACCAAACACTTCTTGCTGTGTATCCAGCCAAAAGTGTAGACCACTAGGTTGTTTCTACTGGAGAAGGGAAGACTCCTCTTTAATTTCAGAATGCAGATTATTTTGTCAAAGGCATTTAACCTGGAAGTCAAAATGTTTGTGAGATGAGTTCTTCCCCTGGCTCCTAGAGGACTGTATTACCACAGTAGCATCACTATTATGTGCACTGGGAATGTGACATGGGCATCGTGTTTCCATTTTCTTTTAGAATCCTTATGATGAACTACTTCATACTCTGTCTGGTACAGCAGTACCTCTGCATTGCTCGGTGTGGTCCAACAGTTGATTTATTTCCAGTTTCTTTATCCCAACAGAATGATAGTCCTGGACACTGATATTTTAGTTACTGCTTTTTACAATCGTGTGTGTTTACTGTAGCCTCTGTCTATGAATTAATGATATTAGGAACTCAAGCAAAGCTTTCAGTTGCTGCAATTTATGTTAAACATTTGATGGTAAGTTAAATATATGAACCTGGAAGTTTTCCAGAAGTGGTAATCACTGAACAGCAGGACTCACTCTGGATTTCGGTGCCTGATGCTGATTTCTGAATGATATTTTAGCAACCATCAATGGCAGCTTGAAATCTGTCATATTAACAATTAAAGACATCTCAGTGAGTAAACCACTGTCAAATTTACTAATGTTTGGTTCACCTGTTGCAAAATAATAACAGCTTGATGACATATGGAATAATCTGTGATATGTATGGTTATAAAAAACACCTTATCACTGTGAACACAGTTTATTTCTCAATTTGCGGAGTCATCATTCTTGACTTTTTAGAAAATGGACCAATTACATGGATATGCATTTTTTGTAGGAATTAAAATTAAACCTGGATATTTGTTAGAAACAGAAATAAATAATTGGTCTAATATGTTTGCAACACACCCTGACTTATATTATATTCCACAAAAGTTCTTAAACATTGAATGACAACAAAGAGCTTTGTTTCCATCAAAAGAAGCTGTAAAACAACATACTGCCCTGTCATGAGACTATACAGTGACAACGCTGCAAAGCTGAATGCACTACAAACTGTGGACACTTAAGGATGAGGAGGTGACATCAATGCTTGGCTCACTGACATGGGAACACTACTCTAACTTATTGCAATGTTTTTTTGTAACCTATTCCTGTCCATTTTAGAGACACTGATATGACTAGTGTTCTAGCAGATGGTCGTGCCCCAGAAGAGCAGTGCATAGAATTTTTCATGCTCTTTTCCTTTCTTTAACTTGGCAGAGACAAGAAAACTTGCACACAGTGATTTACTGTTGGACAAAGAAACTAGAGAGCAGAAGGATTTTTACAAATACATGAGAAGAAAAGTTAAATTAAACAAGAAAAAACCTGAAAGTTAATTGCTCATTAATGAAGAAGAAATAACTCTATTTAAAAATGGAATTTATTTTTTTAGGAATGCCTTTTGCTGTAAAATCCTGTGAATATCTATATAAATATGAGGCGTGATGAAATAGACCAATTGCAAAAGCCAAGGATGATCTGTGCTTTCCTTTGAAGCGTCAAAACACAAAACAAAGAAATAACTGTATTTTCTTCCTGTACAAACTTCACCTTGACTTACAACTGCATGTTTAATTCCAGACACTCATAACTGGAGCTAGAAAATAATGCTAGATGTAGGCAGGAAAAAGCTCAATAGTACTAATTTTAAAAAGAATAAAATATAAAAACCAGGTAGAAATTACTGGAGGAGGAGGTAAATACATATTGGAGGAGGATTAGCCACTGAAAGTCCTATGCAAATGGATCTGAATGGATTATAACAAAGATTAATTTCTTTCAGTTCAAGAAAAGGCAACTTTTTGACTAACTGAAAAGATCTGACAAACAGTTTCACTGGGCATGGAAAATTTCCAAAGGCAGATGCAGGAAACTGTGATGATTCTAATGTTTTAAAAGACAGCATGAAAAACATTATAAAACAAATTAGAGTTGTAGAATGGTTTGGGTTGGAGGGAACCTCAAAGACCACCCAGTTCCAACCCCCCCACCATGGGCAGGGACACCCTCCACTAGACCGGGTTACCCAAAGCCCCATCCAACCTGGACTTGAACTCTTCCAGGGATGAGGTATCCACAACTTCTCTGGGCAACCTGTTCCAGTGCCTCACCACCCCCATAGAGAAGAATTTTTTCCTAATATCTAATCTGAATCTACCTTCTTTCAGTTTAAAGCCATTACCCCTTGTGCGATCCCTACATGCCCTTGTAAACAGTCCCTCTCCAGCTTTCTTGTAGAGAAGTAACTTTTTTCTTCTAGCAAAGCTATTAACCAGGATATTTATTTGCTTTATAATTAATATATATTCATAAATCAATGACTCTTCATCATAATATTAATTCTGCTTCTTTTTCTGGTTTTGATATAGCATGTATGAAAAATCTGCATTACCTTTTGATTTTGTTTGTAGCTTATACACCAAAAAAAGAAAACAAGAGATCTAAAAAGAGATTATTAAGGATTTATTTATTTTACTGACTATTTACTCCCTGATTCAGACACGTTTCTATGGTAGAAAAGCAGCACTGGTGATCTGTAATGCATTGCAGGTAAAACTACAGTAATTGTTATTGCTAGGAAGCCTGCCAGTATGGAGTAATGTTCTTTCCCATGGAGTATGATACTATTAATTTGGCTGGGGGAGAAATGAAGTGCAGAGGGTGAACTAGTAGCTGAGAAGAGTGATGTATGGTACTCCACCTCACCTACAACCTTTGTATTTTCTTTTGCTCTGTGAATCAGTGTGTAAGGTTTTTTGGTCTTTCATCTTGTGTGCTTAAACTTAGAGATCCCTTTGCAAGTAATGTATGCTTCAGAAGAATTTGCTGAGTCCTGGTGTTCCCTGTATTACTTTAATCAAATGCTGTGGGAAAGTAATTTATTTCCTACAACAAAACTTTTAATGGGTCCCCTTTCAAAGCCTCTGAAACATTTGCATTTGCCTGAGGTAGGTTGTTGTAATTAAAAACATTAGTTTAAAGATATAATAAGTTGCGTCAGCTCCTAAGGGAAAAGGGAACAACTTTTATAAATTGCTCTTAACTTTTGTCCCCAATTTACTGAGGCCAAAAATTTTTGGTTGCAATGAGAAGAAAGAAGATGTTCTTGTAGTAAGGTATCTAGCTACTTGGTCGTGTCTCAGAGCACCTAGCTATGTGCCCAAATATCTACACAGGTGCATGCTTTTAGCTTTCTGAAAAACATGGAAAAGTCTAAGTCTCAGATTCTTTGGAGATATTTTGTGCTTCTCTAAGCTGTTTTGTGATTTGATCCTTATGTTTTTTTCATGTTCTTTTAGTTGCATTATAATTGTAAGGTGTTCTACTACATAATACTCTGTAATGACGACTTCTTTGGCTTTTGTTTAGTTGTGAAATGACACCCTGGCCTAAATGGTGAACACTGGCAATCATAAGGGAGTAGCTGAGGCTGAATAAATGCTTTCTCTGATGCTCATTAGATAGAGAAGTATGTCCCAGACATACAGATGTGAACTAATAACTCTTGGTACATAAGGGAAGTGAGTGATTGCTGTACTTGTTGTTCTTGTAATGATGGTGTGTGTGCATTTTGTAAGATACCTGCTCAAGAATAATTTTCAGTGATACTTTTGTTAGAGAGCTTTTTTCTTTTGTGCCTATGATTCATCCATTTCAGTACCTGAGTTACTCAGAGAATGTGCATTATACTGTTCAGCTTCTCTAAGCTTCACATTTAGATTAAGATAGCTTTCTGCCTTGTCTTGTGTGATATAATGGTTTCCATTAAATGTACTTTCAAGTTTCTGATTTTTTAAAGGTGGTATTGTTTGGTGAGCAGCTCAGACATAGGTATAGGACATTATGTTTTACTCTCTTCTGTCTATGGTGGTGTGAGAGAAAGGTGGGATCAAATCTGGATTAAGACAAACTTCAAATGCAGGTTAGGAATTTATTGTTACACTGTATTGGGCAGGTTTATATCTGATGGAAATATTCAACTTCTAAGCTACTCATAAGCATTGTATAAGGAGTGGAACTGTTAAAACTTCCTGAAGACTATTTAAATTACCACTTATATAGTTTGCCTTATAAAAATATTGTGAAATATAGAGAGACATGGCAAATTAAATACATGCATGACATTCACAAAAATGTGAGTGGATGAAAGAGGAACCTTTTTGCCATGAATGAAAAATATAAGTATATCTCAGATTTAGTACCTCGTTATGCAAAAGAAAAAAAGTTTGGGTTTGGTTTTTTTTTTCCCAGTTTAATCAATCCTCTTCCAGTTCTTCCTAGTGCAGGCTTTCCTGCACGCAGGCTTTCCAGATGCTCATAGCTTTCCTGTGTAAACGAGAAGGACCCCTTTCAAAGTTTTTTCAATTCTGTCTCTACTGAAGAACTTCGCAGCTCTATGCTTCCATATTATACAGATAAAGTGCCTCTTGAGGAATAATAACTTTCAATCAGGGGACGCTTCAACCAGTTAAAGTTAAGAAGCTTAATTTATGTCAGCTGAGATTTTAGATGTCACAGGAACTTCAGATGAATTTTTTTCTTTCATCTTTTGGTTAGAGAAGGACAGAAGTTTTATTGCAAAAAATGTTTTGAGAAACCATTAATTTCTTATAAACATTCTCATTTAAAAATATGGAAAACAAGTTTTGAAATGTATAAGTAAAATCTAAATTTTATTCATATCTAATAAGAAATACTAAAAATGTTCAAAGGTATCAGGCAAGGCTTTTTTTTTGGATAAGCTCTGTCAATGTATTTTTCTTGTAAGGAAGGGATTTTTACTTTGCCAAGCTTTTTGATTGACAACTTAGCTCAATGGGGCTGGAATAAAGTTCCCAAAGGTTTTTGAGTCATCAAGTACTTCTTCCCACCTACTTACATTTCTCTTCTGACCTTCTGACACTTTTTGTTTGAAATAACAGGTTTTCCCACCATTAAAATTAGTGATTTTCTTAATGGCCCAAAAGTGTTGCTTTGAAAATAATAATCCTGTGTTTTAGAAGCTCATTCTTTCCTTCCCAGAAAAGCTAAGAACATTAATCTTAATGGATAATTTGAGCACTGGATTTCAATGTGTATTTAGTTGTAAAATCAATATCTCTTGCTGTCTCCAGAAAGAGATTTTATTTACATGGGGCTTTCATGGCTTCATCTTGTCTGGTAAGACAAATGGAAGAGAATCTCACATCCTTCAGACAGGCGTACTTTTCCAGTTTGTAGTGTGGGTTGTTGTTACTCTTTGTTTCTTACTGTGGTGCTAGTGTTTTTATCACATGTAATAGTGTTTTTTTCTTCCTCTGAAACTGAATGCTCCAGTTATATGATGGTCATTCAGGCAAACCATTTTTTAGGCTTTTATACATATTTAAAGAAAAACCTCTCACTCAGCCCTCTATCTATTTAGATACCTTTGCAGAGGAACAATTGTGTGGATGAGAAAGAACACATGATTCCTTGAATCTACTTTCTGACACATGCACCTGAAAGCTGTCACACAGAGGTCAAAGCAACTATGTTATGGCTTTCTAGTATATAGCCAAGTCATTGAGGTAATAGTTTGCTGTCTGTGCATTTCACTCATATTTGCAAAATATCTCCATGGGCAAAAAGCAAATTGATCTGAAATGTTTTCCTTTTCATCTCTGTTTCATAGTGGCAAAACTTACATCACTTTAAGATCAAGGATGTGCAGTGTCAAACATCTATGGCAAGATGCTGAACTATTTTACAAGCATCTCCCTTGACTTTGTCAGGAATCAGAGCTGCTCAGTACTTCAGAGAATGAAGCTCTTCTGTAGTGTGAAAAGGCCTTCCTTGGTGTGAACTAAATGTCTCAAATACAGAAGAAAAAGTGTGCGTGATGGTTTAGACCTTTTGTTTCTCGGTTGAGGAGAGGCTAGTGAGTTCCAACTGTAATGGTGAAGATTTCTGTTCAACTGTAGTAAGTTCTTGCCACTCAACCCACTAAACTGTCCTCCCACGTCAGCTGTGGCATCAGGGGTACTGTGAGAAGCTCTCTATCTTCTGAATACTGTCAACAGCATACTGAACTCAGAACATTGTAGACCATTTGCAGAATAATGCTTATTAATAGCCTTTAGAGTATATAGAAATCAGATCTCTTGTTAATACATTCGATGTTTTAAATTATTTTGTCTATTTAAGTGATTTTTGCCTCTTACATGTTCTTGCTTTTATGTGGCTAGGAAGCAGGGTTTGTGATGTTGAAAAATTAGGACTGTGGCTGTGTTGAGTCACAAATTTCCATGCATGATGCTAGCATTAATATGTACTGAAGGATAAATATCTGATAGTTGTAGAAAAGTCACTTGAGAAAGATCATAAAACTTCTGTCAATAAGGTAAGCAAGTGCATTAAAAGCTAGTAGTTCCAAGGGACTTAGGCAGGATGAAACAAAGACAAAATTGTTCTAGCAGAAGACAAAGACTGCTGTGCAAACTGCTGCTTCTGTTGGCTGTGCTCTGTGTCCGCAGGTAAGGATTTGCCTCCACCCTTAATGTGCCTTGTGTTTTCAAAATGTCACAAGGTTTTCAGACCAGACCCTGTCTGTTACATTTCAGATAATTCTAATGTTTCTCTAAAAACACCCATTGTTGCACATCAGGAAAAGCATTTCCTCTTACATTCAGTAAATTAAATCATTTGAATAGCTTAGTGGAAATGCCTAAACTGTCATTAATGATTGGATGCTAGCAGTACTTTCTTTTTTCATCTCTTTCAAAAAAATCTTGTCATTTATAGCTCTATAATTTTAACAAATTCTCAATTTCTGTGTGAATGGATGCCTTGGGAGCAAAACTAAGAAAAATAATGCTTTATGTTTTCTTCTTACTACCTGAATGAATACAAATGAAACTATAATGAAAATATCTGAGTAGATTTTGCTCAGTTATATCAGAGTGAACCCTATATAATTTAATTAATTTTGTTGCATGCAATTGAAAGGAATATGGTATTTGGTCTGAGATACTGTTTCACGGATCATCTTGTGAATTCAGTGTTAACCTTGCAAGGGGAAGAGACATTGTACTTTTCCATTGAGAGAACCAGGAGACACTTTGAAAGGTTTTTCTAATCAAGTTTACTAGTATTATTAGCAAACCTATTTTCATCTGCCAGTCACTTCTTGCATTACGTTTAAATTGTAAGCTCAGTGAAGCAGCAGACATGCAGCACAGTGGGTCTTGTTCCATGGCAAGAACTTTGGCAGTATAATGTTACTAATGTACGAGAAGTACAATGCTTATGTATTATGATAAAATAATAATAATTTATTTTATCATGCTACCATCTATGAGATGAGACATATCACTTTCCTATCATAGTTTTCAGTGTCATGTATACCCAATGACTTCTGCAGGTACACAGTTTGAAATATGAAAAGAAGTATCTCTGTTAACCATTTTTTGGGTTCCTATTGCTTTTCCATATTACAAGGATACAGATATGTTTGTACTTTGATAATCTAAGGCCACAGATTACCTGGAGAGGGAATTTAAAAAAAAAATAAAAATTGGCATTTGTGGGATAGCGAGTTAAAAGAAATTACCTGTGGTGCTGACATATGCTCATATGGTAAAAGCTTTTCTTGTGTGTTCATTGAGGAAAATGCTGAGCTTTAAAAATGTACATTTAATGATTTCTATAGCTTAGAAACTGAGTGCTTTCTCTCAGAGTAAGCAAGATTAATACCTTTTTTTCTACCCTGTTCTATCCTTTTTCCCCATTTTTTTCTTCTTTTTTTTTTTTTGAAAGTCTTTGAAATAAAATGAATAATCAGATGTTTCTGAGACTCTTATTTAAAAGCATTTATATTAATCATTTAAAGAAACAATGTACTTTGGGAGAAACACAATACAGATCCATGACTATAACCATCAGCTGCTGCTTTCTGCTTTGAGTCTGTTAACGCTTTTTTCTTGTTGAGTACCAAACCATCTTTTGCAATCCTTGCCTTTAAGATTATGAACAAACTAAGTTATCCCCTTCCCATCTACAGGGTTTGAGACAAGCCTTCTTACCAAAGAGGAGGAAGAGCTGTAGGCTAATGTTTCTCATCTATAGTGGCCTAAGTATAACACACTGTTCTTATGGAGGTCACAGTAATTCAGCAGGACCACTTCCAGGCTGCCTTACAAATACAGTCTACACATAACAGCCAGCTGGTGAGTCTAACACTTTTCATTTAATGGAGAAATGCAAGAAACATCAGATTTTTGCAAGGGATTGAATTTCATCAGTTCCTTATACTGCAGTAGTGTGATTTTGTGAAGCACTCGGCCAAGCTGTGGAAGGAGAAGAGAGCAAAGTACACTTTTGATTACTTATGTCACAATGAAGTCCAATGCTGTGCATCAATAACTTGTAGCAACAAGTTAATTGCATATGCTTATTTAATTCGTGTGTACAGTGTTAGGCTTTTAAAAACATCCAGCTGATGTTCAGCTGTTACAAGTGTCAGCTGCTCTCAGGATAGTTATGCTGCTTGTTTGGGGATTGGCTGGCTCATAAGAGCTGATCCCAGCACAGACAACACAATTCTATGCCTTTCTCTTCAGTCTGATTAAAAATTCCCCATGAAGAGATAGCAGATGAAGTTTCCTGTTAGTTTGGAGAGACTTTATATTGCATTAAAAAAAAAAAGGGCTCCGTAAAAGCTGGGAGAATGACTTGAGAATTGAGAATTGGTAGCACTGCTACAGCTGAGAGCACCAGCTAGAGTAGCGTGATTGCGGGGTCTCTGCCAGGGAGACACAAGTAGCTCCAGCTGAGGTTCAGCCATGGTGCAGTATCTGGCTCCTCACCTCATGATTTAGCACTCTGTAGCACATCGTTGTCTGGTGTCCTTGTTCCGTCACCTGAGCGGTGTGTTAGAATTGCTAGCTTTGGTGTTATCTGACACCAGTGTACATCTTTACAGAGGCAACGCTTTCCAAAATTTCAAATTCACGGCTGGCAGGTTAAAGATAACTTCTTATGCCAATCTATTCTGTTTTTCTCTACCCTCACCTTCAGGCAGGAGCTGTGGGCCTTGCATTCCTGTTGGGTGTTTATTATATCATCCACATTCTTGAAAGTATCTGAGCAGTGTGAATGGGCCCCAGAGCCACCACTGAGAGGCCAAAGTGCATTGGGAAATCGCAAAGTTCTTCTCCATGTATGAAACCCATAGATTTCATTCAAGGTCTTTCTCCTTCCCTGGAAGTTGTATGTGTATGCACCAATTATTTGTCCTATTTAAAAGAATTTCTGTGTAAAGCCCACCTTGATATGTCACTGTGGCAGACCAGGCAAATGGAATTGCTTGGTAGAAAGTGATTAGAATGAGGAGCTTTTGCTCCTTCCTCATTCAGGTCTCTAGGTCTATGTTGAGAGGAGTTGTAGAACTTTCTGTGTCAGATCTTGCAGAGGTGCAACCATGCTGGGAAACCTGTCTGGTTGCATCACAGCTCCCTCACAGCCTCAGAGTCAGGCTTCTTTTGAGTTGAAACTTGGAGAGGTTGCCCAAAGATCTTGTTATGACAGGAAGATGGGAGGTGGGTGGGGTGTGTGAGGAGTTTTGCCATCTCCTTTGGAACAGTCAGAGCCAAAGGGCTCTAAAATATAAATGTTAAATGTAAATGTAATAGTTTAATATTTACTTATGTTGTTGTGGGCTGTAACTGCCCTTTCATTTTCTGGCTTTCATTGTATTGTCATTCGCAACTCAACCTTTCCATTCATGCCTATTGGCATATCCTCAGAAAATGAATAAATTGTAATTTATTTTGGTATTTCCACTAGCTCCTATATAGCCTCTAACAGTAGGGTAATCAATAATGTTCATTATTTTTTGAATATACTTACACCAATATTTAAAAAGGAAAACAATCAATAACCGAGTACATATAGTCAGGATACGTAGCAAATTGGTTAAATCCTCCTGAGCTGGCCTGTGAGCTCGTGCCTTGTATAGACCTGTAACAAGCAGACTTCCAGTTGATCCCACTGTTGAATTGGGTGACGTAGTGTCATCTGGGAGTGGAAAGCTGGCCAGGTGTAAAGTTAGCTACATCTCTTCCTTGCATGCTGCTGTCTACAGAAACTGGCATAACTTAATAATGTTAGCCTTGTAGGACAGACAGCCTTGCTGCAGACACCTAATTAAAGATAATTTCCTAATCAGCCAGCCTGACACTTGGGAATACAGGGCACTAGTGCTTAGACTGTTTGAAAAGAAGTACCTTCAAAGATAAGTAACAGAAATACATTAGAAGCCTTTTTTTAGGCTGTTGGATTTGCTTGGTAATAATTTTCTATTTTCTTCAGTTGCTCACACTATTTTTTTTTTTTAAAAGCATATATTTAAAAATGTTTCCTGTATGGTAATATACTTGTAGGGTGTTGTTTCTAAGCTGATTAAAAAGTTTGATGTTCATCATCGGTGGTTTGTTGTACAATATGGGCATGGAAACATACTTTTGATATGATCTTTCAGACATACAATAATTTGTGCCAAAAGTCAGAGCATTCTGTGGTTTGTGAGTTCAGCATTCAGATAACAATGCAACTCATAAGAGCTAGGACAATTACTTTTCCATATTTACAAATATATTAGTGGAACTCTTTGACAAATTCTGTTTATCAGTTGATTTCACTTACAACTCTGCTAAATCTGGACTCTGAAGCTGAACAATTTTGTTAGATAGTTGGCATGTTAAAATCAGAAATTGTGGGGGAAATTAGTTTTCCACAGATTTTTTCAAGAGCAAGAGATAGTTCAAGTAAAAAAAGCCCAAACCACTCGATACTCTGTGATTAGGTTTTTTTTATGCTGTTTACTTAAACGCTATTGAAAAAGTATTACCTTCAATGTTTTCTACTGGAAGAGACAATTATTGATCTCGTGTTACTGCATTTTAACTCATCTTTGGCTACTCTGAGTGACAGAGACATTGTTTTCCAAAGAGAAAATACATTATGGTGGTTTTCTACTTAATCAATTATTTCTTAGCCCTTCTTGGGCTCAGGGTAATCTGAACACAGTGAATGAGCGAGCATTTCGTGTAAGGAGAAGTCATTGTATGAGACAGATGTTTGCTAAGACAGTACTAAAGAGAAATGAAAGTTTTTGAGGGCATGGCAGATGGTTACACTGTTTTTTCCTTAGTATACGCTAGGACAATAACTGCTTTATAATGTGGAGGTAGCTACATGTATTATGAGGGTCATGTGTGTGATTCTGGATACTAGAAATGGTCCAGCCTTGGCAGCATGGGCAAGTTTACCCATGATTATTTGGTAGACTGGCAATTTCAAGGTAAACTTTAGCCCTCACAGAGCTCTATGTTGACATGTCTGTGCAATTTTATTTTTTTTTTTGTACCTAAGAAAGCTCTACACAGGTAAAGGACCTGGGGGGGTTGATTGATGCTTGCCTGGACATGAGCCGGCAGTGTGCTCAGGTGGCCAAGAAGGCCGATGGCATCCTGGCCTGTATCAGGATTAGTGTAGCCAGCAGGAACAGGGAGGTGATCGTCCCCCTGTACTCAGCCCTGGTGAGGCCACACCTCGAGTACTGTGTTCAGTTTTGGGCCCCTCACTACAAGAAAGACATCGAGGCCCTGGAGCGTGTCCAGAGAAGGGCAACGAAAGTGGTGAAGGGTCTGCAGCACAGGTCTTATGAGGAGCGGCTGAGGGAACTGGGACTGTTTAGTCTGGAGAAGAGGAGGCTCAGGGGAGACCTTATTGCCCTCTACAACTACCTGGAAGAAAGTTGTGATGAGCTGGGGGTTGGCCTCTTCTCGCAGATAACTAGTGACAGGACAAGGGGAAATGGCTGCAAGTTGCGCCAGGGGAGGTTCAAGTTGGAGATTAGGAAAAATTTTTTCTTGGAAAGGGTGGTCGGGCATTGGAACGGGTTGCCCAGGGAGGTGGTGGAGTCACCGTCCCTGCGGGTGTTTAAGGAAAGGTTAGATGTGGTACTGAAGGACATGGTTTAGTGGTTAATAGGTGGTGGGGGGACGGTTGGACTGGATGATCCTTGAGGTCACTTCCAACCTTAATGATTCTATTCTATTCTAAGCTCATCTGCTGCTAGCTCCGAAGTGCTATCAGTTTTAGGGGGATTACAGGCCTAACAAGCTATGAAAAGTAATTTTGGACTCAGGGACAAACTGTTTGGCTTTCTGTCTCTTTCCTCTGCCAGTACTGGTCCTGCTGCCCTTCACACATAACAGGCTAGGTGACAGCAAAGACATTGGTTAGTAGCCCTCAGGGTGCTGAGGTGCAGGCAATAGGGAGAGAAGTGAAGATCACTTCCTTTCTGCCTTGGTGAAGTCATCAAGTGCCAGGATTGCTGCTCCAGGTGGGTAGGCTCGCCTGGCCAATCACACACGCTTGGTGACACACTTACCTAAATGTTTTTAAGGTTCCAGACTCGAACACAATGAATGAACACTGTGAACATATTAAACACACTTCTGAACACAAAACTTCCTTTCTCTAGTGCAAGACCTTACTGAGTAGAGCTTCAGACCAAGGAAAAGCAGTACCTTTGACCTTTGAGGTGTTGCTGGCTGCCTTAAGTTTTTCAGTTAACATCTGAGAGGTAGGTTTCAGTACTGCAGACAGGAAAGAGCTGCTGGGTGATGCTGGAACCTTTCCCTGTCCTTGGCTTGTCAGACCTCATCTGGCAGAACCTCTGCCAGTTTAGGAGACAGGTGGTCTGTAGGAAATTTTTCCTTGCACTCAGAAAGGAGCTTACCTGAAGGCTTGGTGTGTACAGCATTTACAGATTTGATCTGTTGTTACTCTCATTTGCATATGAATTTGCAGGCAATGTTATAGAAGAACTGCTGAGTATTTCAAGTGTTAACAGATTTGTAGTGTTCAGTTGGTGAATGCTCATTGATTAAATGGTTAGGTTTTTAATAATCTAAAGCATGTAAATCCAAGCAGGCTGAGCAATATGAATTTTCAAAGTGAGTTTGCTTTGGAAATACAATTCACGTGACTGATGCTGGTGTCCCGTTTGGTTTGCATCACAAATATTACCATGAAAAACTTACTTCTGGGAAACTTGGAAGTCGTGACTCCAGAGGCTATGATACACAGTACTCATAACAGGCAAGTTTGATATTTGTAAATGTAACCGTTTGCGTTGAGAAATCTGATTCCATTTACAATCCAATACACACATTTCAGTGTTATAGACAGGAGAGAGGCAATCCTGTTAGCCAATACCAATCTGCCATATGATATACGGACCCATCTGAAACAATTTGGATTCAGTCCTGCTCATGGACTGATAAAGAATTATCTTTGACTGCACTCCACAAATAACTTTGAGTTATGAACATAGAACCGCTTGAATCTGCTCGTGAACTGGAAGACTGAAATTGAACTGAGTTCATTATTTAATACAAGGAAATCATGCAAAATTTGTGAACAGTGGTGTATCCTAAGCAGTATCTCCTGCATCTTTTGTAGCAATACGTGGAGGTATTCATTAAGAAACAGCACACAGTAATTTGGACTCTGAATTTAAAGCTTATCTTAAACTAGAGTAAGTAGTACAGCAGATTTAAACTTCTACTGGAGCTGGGGCAACTTCAAAAGTCTTGAAATAAATGCAACAGGAAGAAGTGTGTTTATAAACTTGGTAGTTCCTGGAGAGAACAGTCTGAAAGGCTTTGCAATTTATGTCAGTGAAACAGGAGGTTTTCTTTTACTGTATTCGAAATTCACCAGTATTAAAGGAGAAACATCCACATCCAAAACACCTGAATGTTTTTATCTAGATAAGAGGGCAACTTCTAAAACTTGGATTTTGCTCTCCCTTTCTGTACTAGTTCCTTTTGTATGTTATTTTCGAAAATGTACATTAGCATTGATCAATGATCTTCCTCAACAGACACATTTAGTTACCAGGCATAAACATGCTGCACATAGCTCATGCTGTGCAGTTCTGCCGATGCTTCCTAACCTTGAGAAAAAGACTTCAGTGGTACAGAAGGGATTTACCTGTCAAGGGATTCCTGCCAAACAGCTACAGGCTGCAACCTGCTGAACTCATCTTGTATGAGTACCCTGAACATTCTCAGAGTTCGTTTTTCCTCTCAACGTGTTTTTATATGAAAAACTTGAGACAAAGGTATTATAAAACTCTATTCATTAAATGAGTTTTGAAGATCTGTATTTAAATGTAGTCATGTTTAGCTTTTTGTCACTCTGGCTTTTTTTTTTTTTAATTGGATTTTTTACAAGTTTAGCCTATGTCAAGGGACTGACAGATAACTGAAGCTGAACATAACTGTCTCTGCAGATGTGAAAGTTAAACTTGTTCTGTATCAAGGGAACCTCGCTGCAAAACGGCAGTTCAGGGAGCAATGAAGACTTTTCATCAGATAAACATTTTGGAGGTAGATTCAAGTAGGAACCTGGGCTGACGTAGTTGGAATTCTTATACATGCAAAGGACTCATGTTTCAGAAGATCTTCAAGATCAGAAGAGCTTTCCTGATGCTGTTGAATTGTAGCTGATTTAGAGTGTTATTATATGCCTCTCAGTAGGAAGGTAGCTCTGTATCTGTCTGTTTTTCTTAACTCACCTCTCAGCAAAAGTAAAGCATGTGGATCGAAGGTTGCCTCCACATGTAAGACTGCTACAGCGAACCAGTGATCACACAGAAGCGTGTGCACTGCATGCAGGCTACTACTTAGAGCAATCTTATTGGCACAAACTGAGGACGAGCCGATTTCCTCTACCTTCAGTGAATGGTATCAGGAGGCCTATAATGAATTTTAGTGACCAGGACACTTAGTGAAAATGTTTGTTCAGAAATAGTCATTCAAATGCAAGCTGCTGTCAGTCACAACTTTTGCCGTGCTACTTGGTTGACTGTGTAACCCTTCATGTATTCTGAGGCTGAGACAGGAGGATGGATTTGCAGCATGGATCATTGCAGTGTTTCCTTAAAGCAGGGCTGTGATTAAGAGCACAGATTCCTGCATTTGTTGTACAGAAATATCCCGTAACTTCAGAGGAGAACTACAGGACTGGTCAGGGTGTTTTTGACACCCATACCCCACCAAAATATAGTGAGACTATCAATGGATTACTTGTCCAGAATGTCATATCCTAAAACAATTAGTAAAGTGAAGTTGTTTCACTAATTAAATACACAGGTGTGAGAAAGCCACCATTGCTTCCTTCATATTTGAAAACCAAGGATCATAAAAGCTATATGAGGATAATATTTTGTACATTTATGGTGCTGTAGTTTTATATACAGTTTTTCAAGATTTATACTCTGCATTTAAAAACAATAAATAAATATCACTACAACCATATTGTTCAAACTTACATTAGTGTATTGAAGTTTATCAGCACTGATTTTGTAATAGCCATAGTTAGAAAAGAGAGTTTATTTAACAACTATACGTTTTTGTATGTATGTTCCTTACAAGTGGTACATAAGCAGACAGAGGACTTTACAGTATGTATTTGTAATGTATCACCATCACATTAATATGCTCAGGTTCATTTTTTTGGTGTGTATGACTGTCCTGAATCTTCTTAGCAGAGTTGTTACACACCTGTGAAGATTTTAAATTCTTAGAACAGAGTATTTCAGGGGAAAAATAGAAAAAATATTTTTATAGGCATTGCATGACACTTGCTGGATTACTATACACTTCTTTAAAAAGGAAAAGTGAGAGTACAGCAATGGCATGATGGAAAATAGAACTTTTTTTTTTCCAAAAATGCAGACCATTGCAGAGCATGAACTGGCATTTAAAGGAAAGCTCTTTGATGAACGGAGCTCTTTGCTTCAGTGGATTTAAGGTCAGGCCTTGGATAGGAAAAATGTGAGTCTGGAATTATGATACATTTTTATCAGAGTACAATACTCTATGACCAGGTTCTTCAGTTATTCCACACGTGGAGGGTTTTAAATACCAGATTTACTTACTTGAAGATATTTGATCTTATGCAAGATTTTGGTTTAGCAAAGTGATACAGCAATGCACTGAAATAACAATACAAATACAAATTGCACTTAGCAGAATATAGCAATTGACTACACAGATGAATCACAATACAAACATTATTTTCATTACTAGTCTCTTATGATATGCTTACCATCACAATGCTGGACATCCCCAGTCACTGGGAAGGAATGTGGGCTAAAGCCACCTCAAGTCTTTCTCTCTTCAAACTTCTCTCTGTTAATTGCTCAGCTTTGGTGCTGTGTTGGATGGAGCCACATACATACTCCCCTGTGCTGGCCTGGCTAACTCAGGAAAACATTCACACTCTTTTGCTTAAGTTTTGATTAACTGTTTGAGAACAAATATTCACACAAGCAGTTGATCCACACAACTGATATAGCCATTTATCTAAAACAAAGGCTGCCCTCTGGTCCCTTTTGTGATAAGTTCAGCTTTCTTTGCAGCAGTGATGACCAGCGGATTTTGACTGAATTGGGTGGGAAACTGTCTGTGTAATAATGCCTATTGTGTTTTCAGATGCAGACAAAGGAATATTCTTACATGCATCCTAGCTACAGAAAATTTAGGAAAATAGCCCAATTTTTTTTTCCTTCTAAAATTGTTTCATAGTGAAACACGTTCTGTATCTTCTCCAGGGAAGAGTTCATTGCCACAGTGATATTTTTCTTATATGTGAATCTCCAGTTTAAAATCTTTTTGGCCTTTCTAAAGTGAACCACAGAAGTCCTGTTAGGGTCACTGGAGGAAGATCTTACCCTTAGCACTAAGATACAAAGCTACAGTGTTGTCCCAAAAGTGGGATTGTTTATCTGGTGTGCAGTATGCCAATACACACACAGAGCAGAGGTATTTGATTTATTTCATGTCTGCACAGAGATGGGTGCTAGGTGGTAAATCTACCAAGCTAGCACACTACACAAAGAAACTACAACATATTTATCTTGTTACAGGATTAGAAAAAAATGCTTAAATTTATGCTAATTGGTTATTAATTGCTGCATCATCTACTATTGGTCAAGAATATTTAAATTAGCATGCATGCTCCTTTAGGGGGTGTGTGGGTAATCTCGATAGTCCTTTAATTGGGTGGGTGGTCATGAACTCCTCCAGCCACCTTTTCCTTTCCTCTGGTGATTGCTGATTTTTGTTGACTTCAGGCCTCTCTGGCAATCACCAACTCCATGCCTTCTGGAGCAGGATGTTTCCTCGTTCACAGAATCACAGAATCACAGAATGTTAGAGGTTGGAAGGGAACTCAAAAGATCATCTAGTCCAACCCCCCTGCCAAGGCAGGACCACCTAGAGCACATCACACAGGATACCATTAGCCTTCTTTGCGCGTTATCAGTTTTTAAGCTCTTCTTCAAGGATACTTTTTACTGAAGCATGCTTTTTGTCAGTGCTTTGGCGGTTCTTCATTTGCAAAACAAGGTAGTGCCTTTAACTCGAAAATAAACAGTGTCTAAACACTAACCCAAAGCCATTTCTGTCCTTGCAAGGTGGAAAATTCTACTTTAATAGGTATCAATAGGACATTCATCTAAGCTATACATCCTCCTGGAAGTAAGCATTCAATTGGAGTCTAATGTTCAGTAATATAGAAACGCTGGTAGAATTTAACATAGTCTTTTAGAGATTTTCTCCTTTTTAAAAAAACATTTTTCATATGTATTTGAAAAATTGTACTGTTGCAGACAGAGCTGAACTTCATTCGTATGAACTTCATTTTGTCTATTTGCCTGGGAATAGGGCTAGATTGTAAAACAATTGATAGGCTTGGGGCTCATTAGGTCTTCATTGTAAATAATTTCTTTAATCAAACCTTACGTAGTTTTGTTATTGTAGAATTAATGTACTCATAATAGAAAACATCATACATTTCGCCTTCAATGAGCCTGTTACATTTCAGTAAGTGAAACATAAATGCCACAGGTCAGATACAGCTGAAACAATGTTTTTTATGCCATTGGTTTATTTTAGATAATCTCTACAAACCTTGCCATGTATAAGGTGCAACTGTGCTTTCAGGCTGATGCATACCTAGGTCTTCAAGTTCCTCTTTCTCTCCAGAGCAGAAAAGTAGGTGATACCTAAAAGTCTCACAATATTTTATAGCTTGGGTTCATCAGTGGAATTATGTTTGCTTTTCTGTGGCATGAATATCTAGTCCCAAAGTTCGAGAATATTGTCTGGTGCTGCCCTTCTAGCAACTGTCACCACGAAACGCATAGGAATAATCATCTACTGATGTGTGCAGTGAACTGATGAGGCTTGAGGCTGTGGAGATGGTCTTGGAATTCCTCTGTGAACAGCCATTGGAACTTGCATCCCTTGGAGCTGCTCTTTTCTTACGGCTGGCATGGATGTTGTCTCCATCATTAGCGTCGAACACCACTGTCATGCTGGACTCCATTCTGGACACAGCATATAGGCTACTTTGACGGGTGGGATGAAACCTGGCTGCCTTCAGCTCTAGCTCATCATAGCTGGACACCTCAATGAAGGGGCACCAGCGGAAAGCTCGCTTGAAGCCAGCTCGAAACCTGGGAGGAAAGATGCTTGGTGAAAGCCCATGCTTGCGAGAGCCAGCCACAGGCCTTCATCTGAAAACATAGACTGTTCTGTCAGGACACCGACGCAGGTAATTATCTTGCCCCTAATCCTGTTTATGGTGAAGTCAGTGGGAGCTTGCTTGACTAAAGGCTGAATAGGGTAAGAAAGATAGTGGTAACAGCTTGTTTCTGTTTTTCTGTGTGCTTTCCCTGCACTTTAACGTTGATATTTTCCTGATACTCAATTTCCTTTCCTTTGCCTGTCCCTAAATAAACAAACACCAGCTTTCATAGCACTGTCTTCACAGAAATTGTTTTGATTTGACCTAAGATGAAATTTGCACCTCTATTTTCATCTTCTCTCAGCAAGAAACTTTGTAGCATTGTTTTCTCTAAAATACCATCCCAGCTTCTAGATTCCGGTGTCTCTTCTGTGTTTCCCTCTCTAACAGAGATGCTTAAACAGGAGTACGTAATGACTCGTAATTGTTCTTATAACATATTTGGAAAATAATTTGTAATAATTAGAGAAGATCCTAGAAAGCTGAAAAGTGAATGTGAACAACATGCAAATGGGAATTTTCATGCTTTAGCGCATTACTGCTTGTGACATTCATAGTGTTATTTTCTTTCAGTTCAGAGGCAGAGATTTATTTTAAAGACTATTACTACTTTTTGTGTAGCACTTGTCTTGCTTCTCTCATTTTTGTTTCAGCAATCAGCTGTGTTGTTTCTTGTGTCTCTAAGTTTTTGGAGCAATGGTTCAGCTACCACAGTCATGACTACAGATAAGAATTTGGATTATTTTCAGTGAAAGTTGACTGATCTCACAGAAATAGCTTTCGTTCTTTCTCAATTTTTTAAGTGTTCTACAGAGCTGTCACATGGTGATGAACGAGCAGGTAGCTTGGTATCCAGCATTCCTCTGTTTAGATGCAGTCCACATTATGAAAAAGTATTGAAAGAACTTCTGATGGAAATGCATTTAGTGAAGGAAGCTGTAAAACCTAAACATCTTTAGACTGTATTATTTTTCATCTCACCTTCTGTTCTCTTTCTCATTCAGGGCATAGTTTTTCTTCATCTTGAAATAATGTTCTCTTTCTCTGGATATGTAAGCAATATCCTAATTAGCCTGGAAGATGAGGCTGTGAGGATAGGTATTATAACTCCATCTGATACTAGATCCAGTAGAGGTAACAATACTCCATGAATTGATCTGACTCCTAGCCACAGGCTGGATTTTCCTACTGCATAAAAAGGAAGCAGAAATTCCAGCTTCCTGATTTCAATATGGAACTTAATCATAAGAAAATTTTCACCACTATTTCATTCTGCATTAAATTCTGAACAAGGTGACCATTAGCGAGTCTCAAAATTATGAAATTTTGTTAATGTGCAGTCTTTAATCCAGACAGTTAATTTTGCAGTGTACAAATGTCAAAATAAACCACATCAGAGCATGTTAATTTTTTATGAATACCACTTTTTGTAATTTGGCAATAAAAAGGTTTTGAAGAAAATGGCAATGTTTTAGAGATTTTATGGTGGGAACTGAGAAAATATGAGGCCTGGTTCTTCCTTGCCCTTGATTTTGCGGACACTAGATGCCTAGTGAAATCTGGTTTCTGTTGAAATTTGCCATTTGAGTTAGTACTTCATTCTGGCATAGTAAAACTTTACTTCTTCTTTAAACAGTTGTAAATAATCAAAAGCAGCAGAAGACTGTATGAAATCAGGTGTTATCTTGGCATTTTAAGACTGTGAATGTTAAGCATCATAAGCTATCCTCATCAACGAGGCACACACCTTTGGAGAGGTATTGCATGATCTTTACTAGGGTTTTATAAACATTTAACAAAATTGGTATGAAGCTTGTCAGCAATTAAACTTGACATTAGGTGCTCATTCAAAAGAGATTTCAAATATTTAAAATTACTTATTCAATTCTGATTCACACTGACTTTGTGAACTAATTCATTCTTATTGGTGGTCTTTATCCAGGAATACTAGAAGAAATACTGAAAAATAGGATGGCCAGGATGATGATTTAGGTCCTGGCCCTACAAGCTGAAATGAAAAAACATGATATGAGTTCATTCTGCAATCCAGTAGTCTCAAACTGCCAAATATCCATAAAATCTCACCAAACTCCACAAGTGCAATGCCTTTGAAATTCAGAGCATAGTGCAAACAGTACTGTAATTTAGTATTCAGTAATGAGGATATAAATATTTGTTTTATTAGTCTGTTACAGACCTCAGAGCTCTTTATATCAGAGAGATATAAAGTACGCAGTGAATCACATTTTGTATTGGATCTTTCCAGCACTGCAAAACAAATTTGTGGCTACAATTAATTAGTGAACATACAGACTGCACTGTATATCACTAATGACTGTCTTTCCTTCTTTATTTTAATGTTTTGCAAGCCAAAAAAATATTAAACTGCTATAGATTTAAAATTTTGCACATGGAAATAGGAACAGTTTATTTATGAAAACTAAATTTTGCTCTGATATTTACTGGAAGTGCACATTTGGGTTTTTTTAATTAATTTCAAGTGCAAACCTAAAGGAAGATTTCGTTTTTCTTTCTTTCCCAGTTACTGTAAACTATTCAAGTGAAAATTCTTTGTCTTTTATCCCATTAAGCAATTTAAGCAAGTTATGCATACCAACTGTTTCATAACCAGCTCTTACCTCTTATTAAGACAGCAGTAGATAATGGGATTGTACATTGTAGAGCTCATAGCAAGCCAAAAGCTGGCCAAATAGATTTGCTGAATGTATTTCCACCGATTTAATTGTTGATAGATCCCAGTAACTATGAAGTAAATGTGGTAAGGCAGCCAGCAGATGGCAAATGTCAGCACAACCACAATCATCATTTTTACCACCTGAAAGAAGGAAGTAATAATGCTATTATATAATATATATTAGCCTTTTTTATTTGGACTAGCATTTCAATGTCTGTTAATAATTTTCTTGCATTTGATTATTAAAGTTAGTCAAAGCAAAGATTGATATGCTTTATGTAATTTTCATTTTAATCTGGCTTTCCTAAATTTCAGTTCCTTTAGTTCCTTTTTTTTTTTTTTCCTTTTTTTCTTGGCTGGAGATCCTTCTTTTCCTAAGGACAATATAATGAAAATCTTCTCTAACTTTATTTGTATTGATTCTTCAAGTAATGCATTTGGTTACTTATATTTGGCTATTTAAAATACTACTTTTTTCTGTACATGATATCATGGCATAATCTTACAGGGTGTTTTATATGGACAGCTCATTTTGGCCTTTGTTGACCCTGGTGTCTTTTTCTGTTGTGGTCTGCAAGTATATTCCTTGTCTCCAATTATTAGATGTGTTTTGAGTAAACACTAGGTTGTAGGAAATGAGCAACTGCAGTATCCTGTTTAATTTCAGAGGCTAACAATTTCCTTGGTTGGTAATCATTATTTGTTGTTTTCTGCAGGCATTGTAACATCTGTTAGCTACCATAGTTTCCATTAAGCACAAATGAAGAGGAGCTCTGTTTTGTGCTTGAAACACAAGAAGAAAAGTTGTGAGTCATTTAAAATTTTCACTCCTGTCTTTCACTCTTCAACTGTGCCAAATACTAGCCCACCTACCATTTTCAACACAATATGTCAGACGTTTACGCAACAGATTTTCTTTTTGTAGTTAAAATGAAATCAGACATGATAAGTCTGTGCTGTGGGAGGTCTCTTGTTCATATGTACTGTGAATACTGAGGATTGCTATCAACAGCTCCTTTCATTTCTCTGTACAAGGTGCCGTTTCCTACAGTTTGTAGTTTTGCCAGGAAAAAAATAAAGGAGCTGAAATTTCCATACCTATGTGTCTTAGATTGACATTTTTGTAAAGTTTCAGCTACATAATTAATCATTTTACATATAAATGTCATGGTGCCATCCTTAACTCATATTAGATCTTCCTGTGGGAAACATAAAACAATTTTTCATTTAATATCTGGCACCACTTTACAAGCTTTCCTGCTGTCTGGGACTGTACCATAAAAGATTTTGCTTGAGAATACTTGTTAATACTGATACATATACCAATCATCACTTAAAGATACAAAAGGGGTGCCTGTGTACAAATACAACAACATTATTAATATTTAGTTCTCCTAAAGCACTAAAAATATGTTGTCAAATCACAGTCTGTCATTAAATGGCATGTCTTCTCTACTTTTCTGCTCCTTTGGACATAACTTCTGCTATTCTGCTGCGGATCTACAACTCTGGCTTGCACACATTGTACAGATAGAAGACTTAACTCCATAGTTTTACAACGATACTTAAGCTCTCTGTCCATTGATTTAGAGGAGCACTTCGCTTGTTGCTGTGTTTTTATACCTGCCAGGAATGATAAGTATTACTTCAACACCATTCAGGATTTCTGTAATTTCAGAACACTTGAGAGCCTAATTGCTTGTCTTGATATTTAATTAGCAAGTCTTGCAGTACCACCTGTGCATGTGAAATTAATCTTAGAATTATTTATCATTGGAATATCATAGGTACTAAATGGAAGAATTTCTGTGTGTGTAATCAGGCAAATCCATATTTATGCTGAACATTTCATCTGTTCCATGCTTGACGACTGAAACAATAGAGCTTTCCAGCAATAAACGTAGCTTAATCTGGTTGAACACTGTGTCACTCATGCCCCAGAGCTGCTAAAAATCAGGTGCAGGTTGCCAGATTGGCATACTGTATTGTGCCAACAACATTTTCAGAAGAAAGTTGTTTGTCTTTTTTCTAACATTCAAATTCTTATTGGCCAGTTTTCTGTGTTACATTTAAGGGCAAGGCACACAGTGCTTCAAGAGTCTACTTAAAGGTCTCCTAAAGCTAATAAACCTTCACAGGCTGTACAAATAATAGCTTTTCAATTGCAACTGCTGCACTCAAAATTTAACACAAACTGAATTAAGTTTTGGGTTAACCCAGATATGGTATTTCAGGTTTTCTTCAGGGAAACAGAAATCCCAAAATACTTGTTTACACTATGATCCAAAGAAAGTTCTCAACTAAAATTTTTTTTGTCACAATTTCAGGCTATTTGAGTCTAATTTTAAATATTTTAACTTTTTTTTTTAAGTTGTGAAATGAAAAATGCCAAATCACCCCCAGAAAATCACATCTTTCCTTGCAAGGTTACTCTTTTGTTTAAAACAAAACACTCATCTTTAAAACCAATGAAATCCACACAAAATCTTCTTGTTGCTGATTCTGTCTGGAAATCCGTGATTAAGTCATCATCATCCTGAAAGCAGAAATTTCTGAAGCACATAGTTAAACTAGACAACAAGCAAAAGATGATTTTACATTAGTTTTTGACTTAGTTTGTGAAGTAACAGGTCACTGGAATAACAGACAGTGAAGCACACTACATTCTTAATCATTCAGGTTTGTAGCTGTTTTTCATAAATTACAGGAATTACCTAAAAATTTAAAATACATTTTTCTCACAGATAAGGCTGTATCAGTCTGAGTTTCACAGAGGTGAGTGGTAAGATACTGATATATGTATGTTTAGGGGGAGACGTGTGATGGGATTTTCTTATTAATGTGTAAAGTGTTTTTTTCTAGAACAAAAAGGTGCTGATTTTTTCAGCAAAAAGGGACATTTGAGAAAAGTCAAGGTTAAGTTGTCATTTTTTTGAGTATTTATGTAGTACCATGCATTCATTGATATATTAGCTAAGGAGAAGGTGAGATGTTGCAAGTCAGTGGCATAAAGTTTTTTGAAACACAGGGCAGTTACCACAGAAGTCAACCAGAAGTTATGAGAGAAATCAAAAACAATATTCTGTCCTCGTTTCATTGGCTAATAATGAGTTTGTGTTGGCAGAAGTGGAGGAAAAGAAGAATAAAAGGAAGCCAAAAAGGAAGGAGTTTATTCCCAAATTCCTTTCCTCCTTCAGAGACAGGCACACACCGTGGAAGGCCACACCTTACAAGCTACTCTTCTTGTCCATCCCCTTGCTCTTTCCAGTGATAAGTATAATTTCTGATGATATCAATAACTATGAACAGAAACTGCCTTCAAAGTTTATAAACCCAGGACACCTTGATTTTTACTTGGTATAAATCCTAGTGAATGAGTTCAGTAAACTGTTAAGCTCAATTAGGGCACGGGGAAAATAAGTGAAACAGTGTAAGTACGAATTTGCCACAAAAGTGTGGTTGTCTTTTTCCAGTACACTGTGACGTTTTACTAAAAAAAATTGTCCAGTGACACTTTGCAGGTTCAACTGCAGGGTATAAAAGAGAGCCTCAATGCTTGGGTTTTTTTTGAGTACTTAGACCTGTGGCTCTGACAATACAAAGTTCTTTTGTTTCTTTTTATTATGACCGTTCTGCTTTATTTTTTGGAGACACTACTATTTTTCAATTGCTTTCTCCTCTATTCTGTGTTGCATAGAATTCATTAATAAGGGTTTGCTCTTGTGCATTAGGAAACATTTCTAAAGCAAGCAAACCAGAAAATTACTGAATTCAGTTGTGATTAATGCCTAATTCTCTTCCTGCTGCCATTTCTCCATAGAGCTTTCCAAAATGTGTGATTGCAGTGAACATCACCAACCTGTGTGCCAGTGGCACCGTTTACCCTGGTGTTCTGCTCAATCTCCCTCCTCCCAGAGGAAAGGGTTGGGGTTTTTTCTGTTCCAGGACTTTGTTAAAATGAGTTGTACTGAGTCTCAGTTGTGCAACCTTTAGGTGAGTCTCGAGGCTAGATTTGAAACATGATGGAAAATCAAAGTATTTACATTTAGATTTTCATCAGCATGTTCTGCTGATATTATGTAGTTCTGCCTATGCCTAAGAAAACCTGTGTCTATAAAAGAAGTTAATTTGTGTACTTTGTAGCCTTGCCCATTTCTTTAAATCCTTCATCTTTGAGTAGGAAGCATTCTTTCGTTAATGAATGGTGTGTAATGAGAAAAAATATATTTAAAAGAACAAAACAAACATAAGTTCATTGGAACTGGAGTTTGCATGTTTGTTTTTTTGTGAAACATTTGAAGCAGTAAAAGTGAAAAGGAGCTAACAGATTCTGCTACACTTGCAAAAAGCAGTAAATACATTTTCTTTTTCCCACTTGTTTTTATTTTGCATGAAAAATGCCTAGAAAAAATGAGTCTGATTTAGGTGTAGCATTGAGAACAGCTTCTGAAAGATTAGGAATAAAATACACTTTTCTGAGAGACTCAGTTGATGCTGAGGAGCTATAGCGATTCACATTGTAAGGCATTGATTTGCCATCAATACCTAAGACTTAGGCTGGGGAATAATTTCCTTTGCAATCTGCTCTGCAGCTCCTTATTTCCTTTCTAAGCCATCTTTGATATTGCTGCTTCTGCAAAGTCAGGAATTTGGCTTCTGGTTTCATTTGCACCAGTATCACACTCCATAACTTCATTAGTTTCAGAACCTTTACTCCTAGGTATTATGCAGATGTAAATGAGAAGCAGAGCAAACACTTTAAGAACCCATATAGTGTAAGAATGTCTTCCTTTAACCACTAATGGGTATTATTTGTCCATGTGCATACAACTTAAACACAGTTCACAGATAACCTCGGGGAGTCATAATGCCCTGTGCTCATAATAAAAACTCGTTCTGCTCTGTGCTGTTTTGGAAGAAGTAAAATACCGAGCTACCATTACACAAAGTATTTCTCCCAACATGTTAGGATGCAATCAGTAAATCCACTTCCCAATCCTGGGGAAGTACATGGTGCTTGTGCACTAAGCACTACAGAAAAAAGGAACATCGTTATGTCTTTTGCTTCTTCAGAATACTACATTTTGCAAGAAAATTAGAGTTCAAAGGTAACTCTACTGGCATTAGTGCAGAGATAGGACTTTTCTGAGATATCAAGTGCTGTGGGTTTTCATATAATTTTGACAAGCCCAGAGATATTTTTTTTTGTGCTCTTTTAACCCATGGAAAGGATAGATTCTTAACAGCTGAAGGAAATGCACATTTAGAAGGAGAAGGAATCAGAGCACTTGGAATTCTTTCCCTCGGGTAAGATACTTTTCAATTCCAGTGCTTGACAAATAATTTTATTCTTCTGATTTATACTTGCCATTCATTTTTTCTCAGTTGCTTGAAATAAAGAAACTGCTTTTCATTTCAGTTTGCATAATCCCTTGCTGCAGACAGAATTCACAATACTTATTTGTTACTTAAGCTGTAAAGTTGAAAAGATACACTGTTCTAGTATGAAGTAGATGTGAATCAGATTGCTGTCTTACAAATGCTGAACTGTGGTGTTCTCCCCGAATCAAAGCAATTCTGGCATTTTTCATGAACAATCTTAGCTAGTGCCATTTTTAAATGATACTTTTCCAATGTTGCATGGAAAACAGCTTTGACTGACTTTAAGATTCTCTCAATGTGTCAAGAAATATCTTTGAAGAAAAGTGGTAAATCTTTTGCTCAGGCTTTTTTCCTTGAAAAGATGTGATTTCACAACCTCTGATTGGAGGAGGGGACGAAAAGTTGCCACAAGCCTTAAGTTTCTTTATCTAAAAGAGATGTCTTAATTTCTTACAAGAGGTTGTTAGGTATTAGACAATATCTAACATTTTAATGTTTACTATATTTCTTTATAATTTTGGCACAAGCACATCCTGGGAAAGATTACTTAATACATAGTTTGAAAAGCCTTTTTCTTCTCTTTTCTGTTGATAGGAATAAATAGATATTAGACAATATCTAACTGTTGCTCAAACGAAAAGAGTTTTTTTCTGTAATCTAGATGACAAGTAAAGGTAGGTGGCCTTGTATCATTGCCATGTTCTTTAGCATGGACTAGCATAAGAAGTGCATATTCTTTAGAAAATTACTCTGAGTGGCTGTTGTGGGATCAGCATTCCTGGGTATGGTTATCCACCAGAGATCTAGTTCTGAAAAAGTGAAAAAGCTGATCTAGTGCTTTTGTACTTAAAATTCACACCATCACTTACTTTACAATAATTTCCTTCTGTAGATATGACTTGGAATGAGTGATGGGGTACACTTCACTTCCATGCTTCCAAGCAGAAATGAGGTTAGGTGTGGGGGAAACAAAATAATCGTATCTGCTTTTGTTTTCCCAATAGAGGGAGTTGGTTCGTAAGTCTACTTCCTGCCACAATTCCGAAAATGTTCTGGAGTCTTTAATCCTCATTGCAGGCTCTTTCAGAACCTTGTCAATATTTTAACACTCACTTAAATTTTCCATATAAGACTTCAGAAGGATTGGCATATGTGAATTTTTTCTCTTGGAAACTAGACCTGTTATTGCACAGCACAATAAACAAATAAGGCTATGCTGAATTACGCCAATGAATTATATAAAAGTAGACCTACATGTGTTCCGCTTTATGTGGGCTCCTATCAGTGGAACCTGCCCTCTTGAACCTAAAATTAGATGGGTACCTTTCGTTATCTTCAAAACAGGAGCACAGCTCTTATTTCATATGGAAAGCCTACAGGCTTTTGGATTGTTTTATTTTCAGCTTATTCACTTAGGGAAATTAAATAAGTGATTCATATAATTAGAAACCATTTTAATTTTTACTCTATTTCTCTATAATTTTGGCACAAGCACATCATGTGAAAGAATGCAGATTATTTAATACATAGTTTGAAACCCCTTTTTCTTCTCTTTTCTGTTGATAGGAATAAAATGGTATTGCCTGAAGATGAAATGAATTATTTCTGGACTGTTCTTGTTTAAAATGCACAGCAAAATTCTGGTCAGTAAAAAACCCACAGTTAAAGCTATTATTTTATTGCCATCATAATTATGCCTTTGCAATGGTAGTAACATCTTTCCTTTCAAAGGTCAAAGCAAAAGTGTTTATTACCACCTCAAAAAAACAAACAAAAAATTAATAATGTCCTGCAGTCCTATTTTAATTTAAATTGAGTTGAAAGGAAACTGTTAATGTCAGTGATGCCTGAGGCATATTTTGCATTTGATGCACTTAGTTTATTTTTGTTGTTTCACAAACAACTGTACAAGTTTATGGATTTATTAGGAGAAGTAGACTTGTCACTCACAGGACATTCTGGAAATGTTTGATCACTGAAACGGCTATTTCTGCTTTTGTACAGAATTTTTAGTATTGCTTCAAGTGTTAAAGTATCCACACTACTTGGCCACAACAGTCAACACACTGATGATTTCTGCACTGGTTTGATACTCCCGTGGAATAAGGTATAAGCTGACCCATGGCAGGATGGCTGAGATTGTTTCCTAGGAAACCTGCTCCAAAGCATGTAGAAATCAAAGAAACTCTTTCTGTCCACCCCAGAAAATGAGTAATGACATAAAGATGCTTTGAATAGGTTGTTTACAATGTTGCAGCACAGAAACTTCTAAAGCATGAAGTACTTGAGCTAAAGGATTACATTTGTTAGGTGAAGGTATCAACAGACATAACACAGACACCCCTCTGTGTGTAGGTGATAATTTCCACCTGCTTCTAAAAAACTCATTTGGAATTTTGTTGGTTCTCTGCAGTTCACCTCTTGCTACCATTTGTGACATCTCTGGGCTGTTTCATCTGGTTTCCTTTTTGTAAGTTTATGCTGTAGCAACAGTTTAGCGAGGTCTCTCACGCTAGGCCTTAAGGGAGCAGTTGTATAGACTTCTGCTTCAACTCCAAAAAAGACATGCTGAAATTGTTTTGTTTTCACATGAAGAGCAAGATGGAATTAACGTAAAAGCCTGTAAGTGCAATACTGGAACTGCTGTTCTGCTCAGCTGAATATACAGCTCTTGGCACTGCAGTCCTCCAGAATGACTGATCTGTGTCAGGTTTCCTGGACTTTTTGCCACACAGGTGCTGGGCACCATTCCAGAAAACTCACCAGACTTGAAACTCATGGTAAAATTAATTTCTTCATACCTTTGTTACAGGGACTCTATGAGGAAGGGGCTGCTTATGAGATATCTCTTACCGTGCTCTCTCTACACACACACAGGGCTATACATGTGGTTGCAATTTGGTATATTTAATGGGATACCTTTGACTGCAGATTAGATGAAACATATTCAGAAACAACAAAAGACCTTTTGAAGTTTTCAAGGACTGTTTGTATTTTAGTGAAAGAATTTCCTTAGAACTTAAAGAACATACTTTCTCCTGAACTTGCGATATTAAAGTTACCTGTCTGGAGGGTCAGGACCCAAACTTTAACTTGGTGAGAACTACAGAGAGGAAATGAGGGCCGTCTTAATAAAAAAAAAACCAAAACAAACTACTCTATAGTTTAAACGTGGAGATCATAATCTCCATGCTTAAAATTAAGTTTTGAAAAAGAGATGGATTTGGTTTTCATTTGTCTTTCTGGTAGGTATTTTGATTTTATTATTAAGGAAAGTATATAGTTCAGTTCAGCAGTGTATTTAAAAACACAGCAAATTCACTAAGACTGGAGTGCTTCGTTGAAATTTTTGGTCTGTTTAATCCAGTGTGACTTTGATTCTTTAAAATTTGAGGCATTACTAAAACAGAACATTTTGCCCTAGAACTGTGACTAGACTTCATGTTTCACATGAATTTTCTGCCGCAGAAATCAGAAATATAGAAATAGAGAGGAGAAACATCACAGAAATTCTAAGCGCACAATCCTGACCCTACTCACTGACCACGCAGAATCGGTCTGTTAACTCTGCCTGTGACCTGGAGTTGTTGGCAGCTGGCCTATAGGAGAGTTCTAACCAGAAAACTTGCATCAGTCTGTCAGTAAATAGTTACACGGTGCAAGGTTTATGCATAATATAAAGCCATTTTTAGAATTTACTGTTCTTTTACTCCTTTGTGGTTGCTGCTTGAAGCGCGGACAATGGTTGTGGAGAGGTGTTCACAGTTCATAGCTGAGTTTTAGGAAAACTTGAGGCAATGAATGGAAGCTGCTGCTGTTGCTGAGTGTGCTGTAGCTATTTGGTAGATAAAGTGTGGAGCAGGGGCAGCTTCCAGTAATGGAATATTTTCACTGTTTTAATGCTGTTCAGAAAATGATCTGTAGGTCTGACTTTATTTTTACCTCAGTAGGAAAACTTGTTCAAAATGTGGGCAAATTATTAAAAAAAGACCAAATTCCCAGGGGGGTGGGGTTGGGGAATCCTGAAGAGGAGAAAGGATGAACCCTGTTTTTCCAAAGTTCTAAACCCAGAAAATAGCTCTGTAAAAAAATTGTTTTGGCTTTAACAGGCAATGAAAACAACTCCTCTGTACCTCATGTCCCAGGCTTTCCCTAGGTAACTGCTAAGCATATGAAGAGTGAGACTATGAAATGAAAATTATGATACACACCATTAAGAATTTGCTAATTTCCTACATTTTTAGTAGGTATTCAGTCCATATACTTGGTAATAGAAAGGGTTTAACAGAACTTTCTAAAACTTTTAAAAAAATGTTTTTTCATACTCTTGGTTATGCTTCCTTGTTCTGCTGGAAAAAAACCCTCTGTGTGTGTGCTTAGGGAGTGGGCCGTGCTTTGTCATTAATATGTTTATTGTGCAAGAATTCAAGGATTTCCTCTGAAAAATTCTGGGATTTGCTGAATTAAAAACTAATAAAATTTTCTGCTGTGAGTTTTGGAATGAACTGTTGTGAACAAATGAGGAGGAAGCGGATGTATTGATTCATTACAGCATGACCAGGTCATCAGTTTAATGAAAGGAATAAATGAGGTATTAGGATGTTCCAGATGATGCATTTTCAGTGGAGACAGGAAAGTGTTATTACCACTGTGCAGGGCCATGGTGAGACTTCATTGCTGGCATTCCTTGTCTGGTTTTGGTCACTTGTTTCATACAAATGTTATTATATAAAAGAAGACCAGAAGCACTTGTTTCATGTATATAATGAATGAAAATAAAGGCTGAGAGATATAAAAGCATCTGTAGAGGTACCACCAGTGAGGGAAAGAAGTAATTAATTAAGCTAACAGAAAATAATGGCATAAATAGAGCTGTCCATAAATAAGTTTAGCCTGGAAACTGAAACTGCAAGAACGGTGAGATTTTTAGAACACTTTCCATTAGATGTAGTGATCCAGAAGGCAAAATGGTCTTAAGATGGCAATTTAAGATGCTGTCAGGGGAATTCTGTTGGGGTTGTCTGTGATGACAGGTGTTCAGCCACGAGGCTGGTTCCTGTCCTGTTTTCATTTAACATTTTAATGTTGAAGGAGACAAACTGACACCCAAGAAATAAGTGGAGAAAGCTCTGGACATGGTTCAACATCTTCTGGTGTCTGGCAAACAAGGGATGAATTTGCTCTTGGAGGAGCCTTTAAAAGCTCCTGAGAATTCCTTCTTCCTGGGTTGTTTTTACTTTAAGCAAGAAATGTGGCAATGTCAACCACAACCACAGGGAAAACTGATGTTTAAACTTGCCACGTCTCATTGATATGAAAATCTTCAAATGGATTTAATTTCTAGAGTAGGTTCACAGAGTCTAAGGTATATGACTAGATGAGTCTAACCTCAGAGGAAACTGACTTAAGAGTATGAAATCATAAAGTTAGACTACTTTTATGGTAAGGAAAACAGAAATTCAGAGCTAATCACTTCAGAAACTTTTAGTTCAATTCCTTCTATTTCATGCAGAGAAAAGACAATGTATGAGCAGAATGAGTTCCCACTTTGGTGTTTTTTGTCACGCTTTTGGCTGCCTAAGGAATAAATCAGTGGACATTTCCACAGAAGGGCTGGAATCATTAAAAAGCATATCTGGCTTTTTTTTGGCTGTCAACTCACAACAAAGTAGTGGAACGTACAGAACTGGTGCTAGCCGGGATAAACTATCTTTCAACCTCATATTACTTAGTCTTTTTGCTTTTTGAATGTGCCAAACAACACTCACTAAATTTATGAATGGCTGCACTGAGGTACAGCTGTGGTTTTCCACCACAATAAAGCTTTGGCCTACAAGGCACTCATAGTGCATCAGCATTTTGGAAAAATGATTATTTAACTCTAGCTGTGTGAAATTTCAGATAGTCAAAAAATATAGCCATCCACACAAGATAAGCCACAGTGCTATGCCTGTTACATCAGTGAGCCCAGCTGTTCTTAAAATAGGGTTTAATTCTCCAGCTTCGTCTTATCTGTTGTTTCTGTTCTGGCATAACCCCATCTTTTTTTCTCTGTTTTACTTGCATTGTCAACATCTGCAAAGTCAAAGAGTAGACCCAAAAAAATTACACAGGCACCTATTTTTGGCAAGAGATATATATTATTCATAATAAATTTAATTTCTGCACCTCATTACCCCACGATAGAATGGGTAAGTTGTTTCACTTACCACAGTCAGAAATGTAAAATCAACCAAAGGGAAGAAGGGGTACCTTCTTGGGGGAAGCACACATGCCCCTTTGTGTATGTTCGCACAGTTCTGGAGTGGGCACCTTGACAGCATGCAAGCCAAGTGCTCCTACATCACCATGGCAGTCATTTCTGTCCATGAAGTACAAGCACAAATGAATCCACAAGGTGGAAACATTCATGCCCCATGAACAAATGAGTCATGGGAAAGGCATGACGGCAATATAAGTCTCTTCCAGAGTCTGCTGTTACATGACCAGTTTGGATGGCCTTCTCCCTTTTCCTGTGTGCTCCAGAATTTGGTTCTCTTTGCATATATAATATGGAGAAGTGAATATTAGGCATACCTGCAGCTTAGGTAGACCATTACCTGAATAAATGCCAAAAATTTCCGTGGTTATTGCTGTCTGACTTTTAAAAAATATTCAGAGGTGATGATTAAGTATATACTAGGGTGTCAGCTGTGAAGATTTGGGCTGTCCCTTGAAGTCTGCAGTACAAAGCTGTGTAGAGTAGTTGATTGCAGCTGGCATTTTTAATGGAATTTAGGATAAGCAAGTTATATTGACTTCCTGTTACATTAAACTGTTTGACTCCCTTATGCCTTTTTGAAAATGCACTATAACATATAAGCTATTGGAGATTAGAATGCTGATCCTCATGCTGGGAAAAGCTAGGAGAAGATGGATTGCTTAAATAACTGGGAAGATATTAAACTCTCCATGTCTTTCTGCAGTTCTTTGGAATAGCAGTTATCTTCCAACCTGAACAAATGTCTAGGATAAAAGTGGGGTTTCAAGATGATGTTGGCAGAAAATAGGGTCACAGGCAAGACACATCCTTGGACCCAGAGTGTCAAAACTTTTTGTTTCTTATGGCTGGATGCAAACTTTCAGGTTTTAAGAAGGGGGCAGTATCTAATTAGACCATCTGTCTACACTTAGTGATTGCTTGTTAACAATAAGTATCTTTTATTTCAGAATTACTTACTATGTGAGTTCATGACGTATTATTCTCAGCAGCTATATTCGATGAATAAGCTTTATATTATGAGCATGGTCTTGTTTTTCCAAATCCGTGTCAGTCTTTATGAGTGCTCATAATTAATTCAATGTCTGTGAGTTTTGATGCTACACTGTAATGTTTTGGGCTTTGACTCTCTTGCTTTTGTGGGTTTTTTGTTTTGGTTTTTTTTTGTTTGTTTGTTTGTTTGTTTGGGGTTTTTTTATTTATTTAACAAAATGTGCCTTTAATAAACTACTCCACAGTGAAACAATCCAGCTTCTTTCTTTCATCTTGACCTGGCCAGCTACCATTCAATGCCAGCAAAAATATCATTATTTCTAACTAGTGCTTTTCTTATTTTTTGCAATGTAATGTAAAATGTATGTTAACATGATTTAATGTAATGTATTTATATGTGGTAAAAAAAAAAAGAAAAAAGGCAAATCTGCCTTTTTAGTTGCAATGAAAGTCAGTGAGAAGTCAGGAATAATATGCTGAACTATATTTTTATAGCTGTATTGCTACATAAAAAAGGAACATAAGGATGTAGGACAATTCCTCCTGGATCCGACAGTTGTCCATCTACTCTACTATTCTGTCTCTGACAGTGGCAATAGGAGATGCTGTTTAGGGAGATCCCATGAAACTGGCCGTTTTCAATCTTCTATTTTCCTAATACTGCCCCAACATCCAAAATTGTATTAGAGAAGGGTGCATCTCTGATTCATCCTTTCAGCATCTATTTATGAATTTGTTGCCTGTTAATTTGCCTAATTCCTTTCTGAATCTTTTGAGATCATAGCATCTGGCAGGACAGAATCTCTGAAGCTCTTAGATTACCCTCTCTTAAAATGTTCTTCCACCTGCTTTAAACTGCTCTCCTGTTAGTTCTTGTATTTCAGGATTTGGTGACCAGCAGTTCTTCAGTCACTTTTTCTACCACATTCATGATTCTGTAAACCTTGATCATCTCATTCTCCAAACTGAGAAGCCCAGGCCATTTTAATCTCTTTATAAGACCTTTGATCATTTTAGTTGCCCTTCTTTGGACTTTCTCTAAATCCATAAAAGGAAAGAAAAAAGAAAAAAAATAAAAGAGAAAACAAAACAGAGAAATACGTGTGAGTGGCTACGTGTAAAGTGTTCATGCAGAAGTTCTCACAGAAACCGTTTGTTCAGATCCTGTCCTGTTGCTTACTTCTGTGGTCTGTTTAAGAGGGGAAATATTTCACGTAAATATTTCAGAAAATTTTTAAAAATTGTTGGCATGCCTTTTTGTAATATTTACTTGTAGTCCTTTAAGACTTCACCTGGATATTCTGTTTATTTACTAAAAGCTTTTCACACAGTAATTTTCAGTGATTTTTGAATTCATATGTAATCGTTCTGATCCTGGCCTGGACAAGTGTGTCCTGCCATCTTACTTGATTTGTCTTCTCACACTATGTAATATTTCAGATTCATATTCAAAAGTGGTTCTCATGATATTATCATTCCTGTAGTCCCACACTGTTTTGAATATTATTTTCTTTTCAGGCGGAAGTCTTAAGTTCTCTGCTTTTTGATTTTTTCCTCCATCGTGATGCATATACTGTATTAACTGATTAAACAGATGCATTTGTCTGTAAATGGATATAGGGTGTCTACTTTTGCTGTCAATATATACATATATATAAAACTTTGGAAGTTTCCTTACATAGGCAGGCTGGTAAACCTGACAATCTCTTTAGTGATTCCTGTAATACTGTGAGTCACTAGCCAACATACGGGGTTGGGTTTGGTTTTTTTTTGGTTTTTACATGCAAACTTGCAAAACAATTTTCCAATTGGAAAAATGTGGCTTTTAATAAATCTTCATTGCAGTTAAGAAGTTGAGATGACACCTCAAGCTGTGTTAGGAGGAGGAAGAATGCAGGCAGAGGCATAAGTATGGAGGAATCATGGAAACTGCTGAAAAAGATGCAGAGTGATGTATTATCATAAAGTTAATAGAGGTAAGTGGAACTGTAAAGAAAAGATATAAAAGTTAAGGAAATTATTTTCTGTTCTGTATTCTTCCTTTTGGGACAAGGCAATGGCATCTTCTGTTGGGAGAAACTATTTTTTTCAGAACACAGTTGTATCAGAACTGCATCTTTTGACAAAGACAACGGTAGCTGATTGATTTTTTTAACAGCACTCTTACAGGTTAAGTAAAGTTGGGAGAGGATTGGAACAGGAGGAACAGAAAAAACAGTGTGGAGACTATATCTGAGAGCAAGTCTCTTAAGTATTTGCATTGAATATAAAGAAAACTTTGGCCTAGTAAAGCCAATAGTAACATTATGTGCCACCTATATAAACTTCAGTTATGCATGACAATATTGAAATTATAACTCTGTCTTCTGAAAATGGGAATTGCAGGAGAATGAGTGATGTTCAGCTGAACGTCAGACAGTCCAATGCCAGGAGCTTTAAGAAGCGGTAATGGCTGCAAAGTCCCCACATGTAGTGAATGTTCCAAAGTTTAAAAGACTGATATCAGGCAAATTTAAATGGGTCAGTCCCTGAAACATTTGATTTGTCAAAAAAAAAAAAAAAGTAGTAGTAGTAGTAGTCTCATGCAGTCCTGAATTTCCAAAAATTTAGTCTTTGACCCTTCAAGATACTACGTATGACTCTGTGTTGCCCAACCTGTAGCGTGTACTGTGAGATTCTTTGAATCCTTTGTTCTTGGATGTTGCTTTCGAAAGGATCCAGAGTGCATTGCACAGCCACACATATGAAGTGATGAGATCTACTGAACTGCTAATAACTTTCTCGAGCTTCAGATCTTTTCTTAGCAAACATTGTTTTTCTTTTAAAGGTCTTACTGTTCCCTACCTTCTTAATGTTAAATACCATTTCAAACAATCCCAATCAAACATCCTTCGCACTATATCATTGTGTAATATGAAACATGCAGTCAGCGATTTTATATTTCTCCTTCATTTAAGTGCAGTCAGTACAGACTTTCTGTCTGTCTAGATATTGGCATACTAAATAGCAAGAAAAGCAGATGATTTCTTTGTTTGAATAAAAGAAAGCAATAACTCTGCTATCAGAGGCAGGATGAGTGATGGCTTTATTTGGATTCCAGTCTATTAGTTCATCTCCAAGAATGACCAATTATGATTCATTTTTCCAAATACCAGTTATTTCATAAATCCTCCTGGAAAGCACAGCAGTGGAACTAAAGAGCTGTCATGGGGCTCTGCCAATAAAGTCAGTGATGCAGTTACAATATATCTGCACATAATTTAATCCCCTTGTTGCATGTGTTGAAGGCATGCATTCCAGTGCGCTCACATTTAAAATCCTTTCATTAAGGACGCTACTCCTTGTCTCTTGCATATATTTAGAGATCTAAAGAAGTGCTGTTTTTAAAGTATCCAAGGGATTTAATTGTACCCTTCATAGTATACAGTAAAAATCAGTTTTTCTCTTCAGAGACCTTTAGTTTTTATGACATAAGATGTTTATTTTACTTAGTCACTGTAGTAACAGGTGCTTAAGTTCTGGGATCTCCTGATTCTCCAAGTTAGCTTTTAATAATTTTCTTTCCGCACTTGCTTTTGCAGAGTCTGTTACAGAAAGTGATTCCTCAGTTTGGCTTTACGGTCAGACCCCAGACACCCTCCACTGAGCATTTGTTTCCTTTTTTTCACTGGCTGAAAGGGCAGTGTTGGTAACAGTGCAGTTAATTGACTAGTGAAATCTTTTTCTGCTTATGCTCTGTAGTAAAGGTAATTTTGTAACTTTGAAAATATACTTTTGGGTAAATGACAACATGCATGGCAAAAGCTGTAATGGTAATGTTGGACTTCTATGAATAACGTTAAAGAGGGAAATGCTGATCTTTTGAAATGCCTTCATCGTTTCTGGAAATCAGTTCAATAATTTCACTGAGGGAAATATGCAAAGGTAGTTTTCCATGATGATTTTCCACCATTTTTTCTCCATACACATTCCAAGTAATCTTTGAACTGTTACAAGGCAATAGTAGTGATACTAGGCAGACTGCATTTTGCTTCCTTAAGAAGGGCTAGCATTTTGCCCTCTTAAAACAGCTAAGTAAAAGCATAAATAAATAGCACCTTTGGTTTCATAGGAGGCGTTGTACATCATCATATAAAGCTGTCTAGGCATGTCTACCATGCTGACAACTGAAACTTGCCACAGAAAATTTTGCACTTGTCTCTTATGAGTCTGAAAAAAGTATGAATGAGAAAATGATCCTAATCTTTCCTTTTGTATATCCTCTACCGTAAAAAGTCTTTCTGTGTAGCATGTAAGCAAAAAAACCCACTTTCATATTCCTGGCAGTGTCCTGAAAGAAGTGAAAACATTAGTGTTCTCCAGTATTTACAGAAGATCCCCTGTTGTCTCAGGACCCAATATGGTGCACTCTGCTATTGCTGCAGCATGGTAGCATACACTGTTGTTCAAACACATTCACAGTATCAGGAAGCAAACTGAGCAACTGGAAGTGTGCTAATTATTGTGAGTTAGAAGTTCTTGTTTGGGTACTGTTTTTTCAAGTCTGAAGGGTTAAATTCATTTTAGTATGAAAAAAAATGTCAGAAATAAAAAGCAGAAGGGCTGCTTTAATAAAGAAGAAAACTTAAGTTAAGGAAGGCAATGTTATAAGAAAGAGACCTTCATCGCACTGCAATGTCATGAAAACTGAACTGCAAATACTCAAATAATGGGTTTATAAGCATTCCACAGTCTTGTTAGATTAGGCAATACTTACCGTGAAAAAGATTGAAAGAAAATAACTGCAAAAAAAGTTTGTATTTCTCACCAAAAATTATTGCTTTAAAACCTAAATTAGTATATATAAACAGGCTGATCAGCACTCATTTCAAAGATACATGGGCTTTAATCTACTGAAAAATACAGCAAGATTCACTTTTCTTTCCATAGGCTCTGGTCTCAGTCGAGCTAACGGTTTGCTAGCCCATTATTCAAAACTCAGTATTTTAGCTCTGTAAAGGCTAAACTTTTGGGCTTAGTTTCCACATATCAGACACAGTATATGCTGCTACATGTGGAGTAAGAAGTTAAAATCCAAATGTTACCTTTATTTAATGATGAACAATAAAGTTACAAAAAGAACAGCTAGTGAACATAGAAGGCAACTTGTCAAACTTATTTTTTTTTTAAGTAGATCTCATTACTGTTATCTCGAGTGACTTGGTGTTTCCGAAGAAATATACTGCAATATTTTGCAACACAATTGCAGATGACGTTATCAGGATTCACTTAGTGAGATTTAATGAAACAGTACCTTTCTTTTAGCTTTGAGCTGCTCGTGATATTTGTTGGATGTGTCGCCTGGTATTTCTCCTCCCCAGAGGGTAATTCCCACTATTGAATAAGTGATGCCCATGACAAGCAGCGGAAAGCAGTAGACCAGCACAATCACAATGACATGATACCTGCAATGAAAAAGCATTAAGCTGATAAGTGTGTTCAGAGGAGCTATACCAATGGAATGGGCTGCTAGAAGTCAAGAGTGTTACTGTAGCACAAAGCCTGTTTTATATTGACTGGCTAGTTCTTGGTGTTTTCACTGCCTTTTTGAAAGTCTTGAATTGCACTGCAAATTTATTTACATTTTAATACAAGTGCATCATGGGGTTTCTAGTTCTGATTCTGCACTTGCCCTAGCATAAATGAAGAATGACTCTATAGTTATCAAGATTAGTGACTGCAGAATAAGATATGTTTGTCCATAACTAGCTGAATTGATTTAATTATTGCACAGCCAAGTATCCTAAGGGGAATCTAGGTGTTTTGAGCTCTAGCCTGGACCATAAACGAAAGAGGAAAATAAGTATTTAAATAGTATATTTATACAAAGGCCCTGTAAAGTGTCCTGTGTTACCCAACGTACTTCATATGTTAGATCTGTTGCATATAGGCAACACAGTTGTGTGCAACATAGTCGTTGCTGCTGATGTAAGCACTGGGGGAAAAAAAAAAGATAACTTTGCCTCCTGTTAGTTCCTGGTTAAATGCCATCTTCAGATAAAATCCCAGTGAATGATCAGTGAAGAATCCCCAGCCATCACTGTGAGTGACCTTAGTGCCCTAAAGAGAAATAGCTGTGCATGGATCCTAAAGTGATAAAAATTATATATGATCAGGCCCTCTTTCACCCATCTGAAAGAGACAAAAAGATCAAATTTGATGCTGGATGGTTATGCAGGCTTTCAGCCTTGAACACAGAGTTCACCTTAAATGCCAATGAAGACATGAAAGGGCAAATAATGTTTCTATGACTAGGTAACCACTTATTCCTAATTCTGCCACAGGGACAAATAGGATATATTCCATTTAATTGACTGTTATTCTGCAGTATCAGAAACTGGAACCAGTTATAGGTTTTACAGTTTTCTTATTTGGACTGATATCTGAGATAAGTAATTGTGATAGTATAACAGAATTAGGTGGGAAAGTCCAACTCTCTCATTAAGAGATCCAGAGGAAAAAAAATCTGATTAGGACAAGAGGCTGGAAATACTTGTTTTCCTGGTTAGGATGAAAAGGAAGCTTACTTTGAACTGCGTGTTCTGTTCCCATTTCTGACCATCTCTGTCTGTATAGAAGTAGCCATCTTGAGTGAAGCAATGATGGTAAGCATGCAGCATGGATGGAGAACACTCAAAAGTGGGAGAGAATAAACATATTCCATTTATCATTTAAAATGCTCTGTCTTCCTAGCTTAGAAAACTGGCTTTACATTTCTCAATGATCAATGCTGTTAGTTATTTTACATGTAAAGTATCTGCATAATACTTTTGTCAAGTCCATTGCAAGCGTAGACACCATCATGCACAAGTTTAAAAGAACAAAAGCTTACGTAAAATGCTGTTTTGGACCACCTGGCCATGCTACATAGCAAAGAGTTCTCCCAGGCATCACTTTGGTTATGGAGTATAGGCACTGGGGAAAGGCCAGCAGGAAAGCCAAAATCCATATGCTCCCAATGACCACCTTGGTAGCAGTTGCAGAGAGCCTAGGTTTCAAGGGATCAATAATGGCCATATATCTGTAAAAGAAAGCAAAAACCTGTGCATAAGAAACCTTCAGTGATCAGGTTGTATCTAGAATCAATCTAGAATCAATCTACATTCTAGAAGCATAGGGTTGGGAGAAGGATACAAGACATATTTGTCTGCCTGGAGTTCTGATGGCATTGTGCTCTATGGGTGGGTCAGCCCCCGAGAAGGCAGTGCTGGAAGAAAAAGGTTCATTGACTATTATTTTAAAGCTGTGGGGCATCCAGTTAACCGTATGTATACCAGTAGAGCTGCTATTTCTCAGAGAGTTAGTTAATCCTGTTACTCCACAACCTGACTGAAAAGCAGCAATAAAGCTGGATCCTCTGTTACTTTGCTACATAATACAGGGCTTATCTCTAATTAAAAAATTAACAGCCAAGCTGTCAGGATTATTAGTCATCTGTCCAAAAACTATGGGAACCTGATAAGTCCACATGCATTTATTTCGGTCGACATAAATTGACTTCAGATCATCTGCCAAAGAGCCCCAGACTGCAACGATTCATGCAGAGATTGAAAGATGAGCTATATGAGCATTTCCTCGGGCAATGTAGAAGTGATAAAAGCACCAAGAGAAATAGATGCATAAAGCATGAAAAACATCACATTTGCTGTCTTATTTCCTGTGTTCTCAGGTAGGATAGCGTTTTTCTTGCTGCCCTATAATTGTATTGGCAATCTATGTTCCCTGATAACTTTAGAAGAACATGCAAAAAATCATTAAAAAGTTTACTCTAAGTAATTAGAATTTAAAAGCTTAGAAAAAAAGAGCAACAGGAAGGCATCAAGGCAGACTGTAAAGAAAAACAAATCTTGTTTTCTGTCTTTTGTTCTCTTTTAGAGATGCAAGGAACAAGGGAGACAGAAACTTTGTAATTCATATACTCCATATCACATACTTCATGTGTTTTTCACATTTTTCTCAGTATGACTCTGCTTTGATTTCTGAGCTAAACCCTGAATTAACATATTTTCCATAACTTCCCTGATCACAGTATTTTGTTTCATTTAACAATGACCAAAGAATGACTCACAAAATCATTAATTATGTTCATTAAATAGGAAGACTCTTCAAAATTTCTTCCACTGTTAGGGGGAATGTTAAGTATCAGCCAGAATCACATTTAAAGAAATTTTTGTGCTTCCGTAAAACCAGGGAGAACTGGCTATATGTGTGGCCATATTGTGTTACCATTATAGCCTACTGAATACTTAACTACATGTTCTTTAATATAGCATCCTAATATTTTCCAAAACAACACAAGGAATTGTTTTTTACATTAATATTTTGCTTCAGATCCAGAGGGTTCCCAAAGTGCATTAAAAAATCCTTTTATTCGTGATGGAAACACAATGTTTGTGAGTTAATGGAGGAGCTAACAGATAAGCAATTTAAGTAACGATATTTCCATGGAAGTAGTCAGTGTATCTGTGCTTATTCAAGAAACCAAAGATCTGCCCTTCTGCAGTCATTGGTCGCACTGACATTCTACACCGTGTTTCCCAAACCACTGCTTTTCTGAAATCAAAATTAGAATATCAATGATTTAGAAGCTCCTCAGGAATAACCAGGACAAGTCAAAAGGAAACTAACAAAATTAAAATATTCTTTTGTGCATTTCTTTGTGGTTTCTTTATTTTCATATTGTATGAAAATACCTGAAGCAGATAGGAAACTGGGATGAATATGAAAACCAGCTTGAATATTTTACTAATGAGCATTTTCCAAATTTTTAGGAGAACGTCTGGATCTGTTTCGACAGTTTGTCATCAGTCACAGGTATTAGTACTAATTCTGGAAGAAGCAAACTCATTGCCAGAGAATAATTATAGTCCATGTACTTTCACTCTCTTTCACAGTACACATGTCCACTTATGCAATCACCTTTGGCAAGATTAATGGAGTATATCAGTGGTTTCCTAAAGGTCCTAAAGGTTTCCATTGTAGGTCTCCAGTCTTCATGCCTGGTAACTGTCTTCATCCCTGTCTGTTTCAGCTTTAAATACAGTTAGAAAGTCAAACCACACCTATTCCAGCCTATATGTGTATAGAAAACATTTTTCAGAACTTTCCAGTATTGCTTCCTTCCTTGTGTCATTTATAACTTCTAAAGGAATTGCAATAATTAAAAGATGTACTATGGCCCTTCATCTACTCTTTCTCTACATTTCTACCTCATACAAGGTGTCTGTCTGTCAATGGGATAAATTCAGACACTGTTTTCTGTATGGAGAATTATATAGGCAGTAGTAGACATTGTATGGCAGGGCTGTGGAAAAAAAAATCAGTTTGTCTCATCAGCATCTGTAGATTTTGTGCTATTGTTGAGACTTTAGGTGTTGCTGTGGGGCTTAGAAGTTCTAAAATCAGTTTACTTTTCACTCACAGAAAATGAATTATTTTGTAGGTAAGCAAGCATAAATTAGTAGATCCTATTCCAAAGTGACACTAATATGCAATTGTTATTTTTCTTGTCTATGTTTGTCCCTTTGACATTTGTAGATAAAAAGGTTTCAAAGCCATTCATGATGTTTACCTTTTGTGTTTTCGTCTTCTGCTTTGGCTTCAGATCAGGAGGACCCTTCTTATACTGTTAGGTGACTGCTTGGGTCTGTGCTTCCAAATCCAGGCAGGATTTGAATTGAAATCCATTGAAATCAATGAACAAGCTGCCATTGATTTGAATCAATCCTTTTTTTTTCCATTAATAACTTCTGTTCTGCTGCACTTAGAAGAGTAGCATTCATTTGAAATGAAGGAAGGTGTGACATGTCCTAACAGTTACAGTATCTACCTAGGTTCTAGGCAGACTTGTCCAAGATTTTTAGGTACAGACATTAGCTACAAGAGAATAACAATAATATCATGCTCCTGGTAAGAATTTTTGCAAGTAATCTTCTGCATCCACATTTACCTGCTATCTCAAACAGATTTTGGAAATCTAATACATGAGAGATCGTTAATTATAGAATAGATTTTTTAATTTTTTTAAAGCAAAAATAACTCCATTTATAGATAACCGTCAAATATGTGATAAATCAAACATCTGCCATCATAGTGATGTGCTCTAAGTGGTCCTGCCTAGGCAGGGGGGTCAGACTAGATGATCTTTCGAGGTCCCTTCCAACCTCTACGATTCTGTGATTGTGGTACTCAGCCTCTAGTAGACATTATATCCTGACATCTAAATGCTGTCAGGAACAGAGAGTGATCTAAACCAACTTCAGTTCTGAATTATCAATTTTCATATCTAGAATTTCAAGCCTATTCATTTTGCAATGTTTTTACTATTGCACTTACATATTTTTTCCCCACAGAGTAGTTAGTTCCCCTCTCCTTTACCTGCTTTTTCATTTGTTCGTTTCTTTGTTGTTTGTTTGGGGTTTTGTTTTTGTTTTTAACTGGTGCTTTTGGTATTACATACTATCAATGAAATAGCTTTATTTGAATGCTGGGTGTCTTGGCCTGAGAGAGCAGCAAACCTAATGAAAATATACATCAGTTGGATTGTTGCCCTCTATCCCCTAGTTCTCTTCTTCCCCAAAGAATAAGTACAACTTGGTAATGAAGATAAGTTTGTAGTCATGAATCCTGTCCTTCAATTTGAGCTCGCTTGTGCGTGGGCTGCTAGATACTGTCCAAAATGCTTGATGATCTGTACCTGTAGTAGGTGATAACCCATAAGCAAGTCATCATTTTCACATGCAGGTGGGACTCTTAAGGCATCTTCTCCTAGCCTGGAATCATTCCTTTCAAGTGCTAATTTTCTTCAGATTACACACTGACGTTATTTTATGCGTTATTCTCTATACTGTTCACATTATTCTTATTCCCGGTTATATTATTCTTATTCCCAGCAGGTACCAGCAGTAATTGTCTTTGGCTAAGATAAAATTCTGTTGTTGTATCTCCCTGTCCGGTGACTGCCCTTTAAAGATGTGGATTGTTTGTGTGAAATGACTCATACAGCTGTACTGATGGAAATTTTAACTATTGGCTGGCTGAGCTAGGTAAGTCAAAGGACAAGGATCAGATGACAAGCAGGCTACTTGGCTGTCTAGTTGAAATTTGAGTGATAAGCCAACAGCCTAGCTTTTGCTCAAGATAGATTACAAAAACAGAGCAGGCAGTCATTCTAACAAACAAGATGGGGAAGAGTTGGAGGAGCCTTGCCGATTCCCTCAACAATGCCTTTGTGCAGGAAGGACTTAGCTGACCAGAGATACTGATAGTTCTCCTCTTCTGCGCCTTTGATAACATGCATTCTAATTCATTCTAATTTGCCAGTACACTAACAATTATAATGAAGTATCTAACTTGTTCCCTAAGTGGCTTTTCTTAGACACAAAATTGCTTAATTAACATAGCGAGATACTGCTTTGTAGCTGCAATTGTTACACTCATTCAAATTTGCCATATAATTTTGGTAGCATTTTCCTAGAGGAGCCATCATTGCCATAATTAAGGCTAGAGGAAAATATGGAATGACTCTCTGTTGCAGGTTAAAAACCACCTCTGCCGTTGAGCTGTCTCTGGATATTAATCTCTGTAGCCAAAAGAAGCCTAGAAGATTCCATGCTTAGGTGTTGCTCAGAAACGTAATGAGGTGAGGAGGCTAAGTATGGGATAATGTATATGTATGGTGCAGGATATTGCCCCTATATATTCCAGTTCCCCATGGCTGACAACTGCCTTTCATGGTGTAGCTCCGTCATTAGGACTCATTTCCTTACTCTGATATCCTCACGTATATTTTGTATGGCAAAGTGCCAGTTACAAGGGGGAGCAGCAGACATGCTGTCTGAATTGTGCACTGAATGGTGCTGAGTGTGGTGTGGAAAAAGGAGGATTGTGTGAGTAGGTCAGAAATGAAGGGGAGAATGATGTGATACAGAATCTGGAGCAAAAGCAAAAGAACCAAGACTGGGGAACAGTTTGCTGAACCCAGAAGTAGCAATAGAGGTGAAACAAGAATAATGAGAAACTAATAGGAGGAGAAGCAACAAAACGAGAATTGTAGAGTGATAGCAGATGGAAATTGGGTTGAGGAGAGACTAAGAAAGGAAACTGGGGTGATGTAAAGGCAAAAGGCATGAGAAAAATCAGTCCTAGAGGACCAGAGATTCCGAGGTGAGTTGAACTGGTAGAAAAGCACGATGTTTTGACAGTAGTGCTCTGTGGGGTCAAGCCCTTTTGCCTCTGAAGGTGCATGGGAGAGAACTCCCAAAGCATTGTTCTCTGTGATCAGTCAACCATAACTGTGTGCGAGGGGAACAGATGGGCTTCTCTGATGCTCCGATGTCATCTGTCTTAATGACTGTTTCACTTCTCCACTGTTCTTTCAAGTAGCCTGAACTTATGCAGTACTTTTGAAGCCAGTGAAAGTGATGAGTGCTGGGGCCCTTATAGGTCCACTGTGTTCTGTGGTATTTATACGCAGACCTGGGACCTCCCCACACCTGTGTCTCCAGGGGCACTAAAAGATTGCAGGCATTTGAGCAGAAGGAGGATTTATAATGGCTACAAGCAACTGAAGACTTGTTGCACTGCTGAAAAGTGTCCTGTAGCCACAAGCGCATTATTCCGTGGGGTGCTGTGCCTATTTGCTTTGCAGTCTCTGGACATTTACTGTTCAGTGAGTCACCAGGCTGGAGCGATGGTACTCCTTGCCAAACAAAGGGCTCTGAACTCTCACTGAGGTAATTTGATTTCAGAATTGGACTTCTAATGTTTTCTCATTCCAGTGGGACCTGCTAATAATGCCACAGATACCTTGTTCCACACAGTAACACGGGGATGCTGATTCTAAAGTACACATCAGCTGAAAAGAATTAAGTGATTATGGTAATTTATCACAACAAGCAGAAACCATCATTACCTCACCCAACATAAACACTACCACTTGGAAGATAATTATAATATGGAGTATGCACATTTAGAAATTTAGGGAAGTAAATATGTGCAGGTACAGACTCAAGCCAGTGCTTGCAAGAATGTGGATTATTCAAGACTGCACCGTGTTCTATGTATTACTCTAAAGCATTTTTAGGTAGCACTTTAGCTTCATCACTAGAATCATTACCACATGATTTTGTTTGCTGTGATCATGCTATATCCCACTGTCATTGCTTTTTTTCCAGCTTTGGCTTGTGTTAGTCTTTGTCCCTGGCTAATTACTGCTGAAGTCAGCAAGAGTCTTTCCATTGAGCTTAATGAGAAATCAGTCAGGCTACAAGATACAATGGCTGGTGCATCATGGCATGCTTGCTACAGTGCTCTTTTCCTTCAAGACTGTTTTCTTATCTGCTGGGGTCAGAATAGGTCTAATTTCCTTCAGAATTGCTCAGTTTGGCTGGAGTCTACAAGTTACTGTTTGGTACTTGTTTCTTGGAGTCATCAAATCAAGAAAATCTGTTTTCTCTGAAACGATAATAGATACAGTCCTCATTTGAAGAACATTGATAAACTCCTTAAGCCAGTGGTTATAATGAGAGCATAATCATGTAGCTGTGTATTACGGTCCTGACAGTAGAAAAGATAAAAGAGTAATCCTAATTTATCTTTTTGCAAAACAGCATAAACTGACTAAGACAGGCAGAAAAATCTTCCCTCTTTAAGACATTATTTAGAAAATTGTAGCAAAAATACATAAGAGGTTGTTAAAACAAAACAATGTTCAAAATTGGATCCTAGAAATGCCCATCTGGAGACACAGTTGGAACACTTTAATCATCCTAAGTGTTTTGTTTCACCTGTTTACAGTGTGTTTATAAACTCAAATGGGGAAAAAAGTAATCAATTCAGCCTCAGATTGTAACAGGAAATTGGGACTTGACAAAGCAAGAGACTGAGAGAAAATAATTGTGCTTGCATGTAAGTGGCTTGTCAACAGCAGACAGCAGAGAGCACTTGCTTCATGAATGCACAGATGCTGTTCTTCCCTCAAAACAAGCTGATCTTGAAACTTTGTACTTGGAATTAACTGGTAATTAAAAAAACTCAGGTAGGGAAATTGCTATGATTCCCTGCCCTTGTTTAAAACATTGTTGTGAAAAATCCTACAAAAGGTCTCTGTAAGGTAGATACAGCAGACTACACGAGGCGGAATGAACTGTGAGGTTTTAGAGGCATGTTTGTATGATGAAAACCAATCCTCTAACTTTTACATTCTTTATCTTCTACGTACTAGTGCCAGGTTCCATCTTTCCTTGTGGGAGTGATCTGTATTCGCTCTTTTAGACTGAGTTTCTCTGCAGGAAAGGTGGCCATGGGCATTTTTGTAGGACCATCTCTGACTGTTGATTAAGACTGCTTTTGGTGGCCAGAAGGATCAATAGTGAACAATGTTACTGTTGTGCAGTAATCACTTTAAAGCTAACAGCATAAAGAAAGAGTGTATGACAACACGATAGATAAACAAACACATACATTTGCGAGATCAGTGGGCTATATCCCAGAGGGATAACCTGGCCTTGATTTACCCAGAGGCACATGTACTCCTCTTGGTGAATGGCTCTCATGCTTTGAGCAGGCGGTAACTCTGCCATTTTTCTGAAATCAGGACTAGCATCCAGTGCCTTGCTTTTGGGTACCTCTGATCAGAAACTTTAAAACAGCAATATTGAAATTCTTCAGTATAGCTGAGTTCTCATAAACAGTGCAATGCTTTCTACTTGGGGAACATTCAGTAACTGGCAATGTACTAGATTTTTGTAAGTATGTAATGGATTTTACACAATGTATGCTCTAACTATGCATATTGATAGAAAAGGGATAACATTTTTCTTTGGTCTGTGTCATAAAATGATGGACTTACTGACCCCTGACAGAAGAGCTTCTGTTTCTCCAGGTCTTTGAATACGGTCTACCTGGGCTATCAAGTACCACTATCAATGCAAAGTCTGCAAAACCAGCTCCATCTGCACAGACTAAAACCCACTCTGTTATTACCTACATTTTTGAAATTGGAAACTGAATGGCTTCCTTCTTGTTTCTGCAGTTATTTTGAAATTATTTTAAGTAAACAAAATTATGTTAATGTTACCAATTTATCTCCCAATTGGTAAATCATTCAGAAATATATGCATATAAGCAATAATATTCAAGGAAAAACGACAAAACCCCCCAAACAACCCTACCCATGACTATCTTTGAAAAAGTACTGCAGGCTACATACATTTCATGGTAAATCACTAATACATCTTTTAATATTTTCCATTAAGCTATAAATAAGGGCACTAAGAAAATGTATTTAAGGCTCTGTCTAAAATGAACTTCTCATTTGAACATACGGTTCAGACTTGTCAAATGTTGTTTCCTGCCTGGAACAAGAAGACTTGGGGCTAGTCACTCTTGTAAATGTTGCTTATACTCCTCAGGATATTGGCTTATCAGCCTCCTTGTTTTCACTGCATCTTTTGAAAATAGCTTGTTAAATAGAATATTTACTCAAAGCAAAACAAAGAGGGGAAAAAATAGCTGTTATGCCGATATTTATTCCGAAACTGTCTCAATATATCATTGATAGCATAATTCTGACATGAATTTTGAACAGTTACCAAAATGATTCTGTCTTTTTGCCTAGATCATTATGACTTTGTACTATAGCAAGAAATGGATTATTTTTCCTATGTCTGTGACAGTCTGAATCTCATAGCCATTGCACCAGGATGTTCTGCAGAAATGATTTTGCATCTTTTCTCAGAAAGAAAGAAAGAGAATTGTCAAGCCCAAAAAATCATTTTAGGCCTGCAAGTCATAAAGAATCCTTTATGTTTTACCTCTTGATTTATATTGGAATCCATAAATACGATGTGCTTCATCTTAAAACACAAATTTTGGGAATACAGAGAAACAGGGAATGGAACAGAAACAATTCCTATTTGAATTCTGTAGTTTGACTGGCAAAGTAATAATAGTAATAATAATGATAATTTTAAAAGAGTATCTTTGCATTTTTCCCTTCATGACATGCAGTGATCAAGGATGATTCATGAAGTCATAATTATGAAGTCATCCATTAGTTTGGAAAAGAAGCTGTATTGAACTTTAGTTTGGGGGTAGGGCAGGTAGTGTTTTGGGTAGTTATGTGACACCAGAGGCAGGTAAAGCTAACTAACAATAAAATGGCATCTTGTGAAAAAAAACCCCTAGCATAGTGAGTTTACAGAAACTCCCTTCATATATTTCTTTGGACGAAAGTATTCTCAGATATGGGGTGGTGATCTCTCTGGGGAAAACAGCCTGTAAAGCACAAGAAACCTGAAAAGAAATCCATCTAGCTTTTAGTTTTTCTTGTTCCTATGTTAATCTCTCTCTCCCTGGTCTTCAGTGCAAATTCTCTCTTCTTCTACATGGAAACCATTTACTTTGAGTCAATAGAGTTTGAGGGAAGGGGAATGAGAGAGGGGCCACAGGCTGCGGTTCTGTCTGGGCTGAGCTCTATGCAGGGGCGGCGGCTGGCTGGGCGATGCAGGATTCCTGCCTGCCATTGCTTCGACCTCCTTTGTTTGCTGGTGAGCCAAGCACAGAACACTTGGTACCAAGCACTGTACAAAAATCCAAGTACCTGTATACATCTTCTTGGTGTGCACCTTTTGCTGATGCCGCTACCATATGACCACAACGTGGGGTCATGCCCTGTGCACTCCATATTCTAACGTATCAGACATCTTTGAGATCATTTTTTCACATACCCATTTCTCTACACTTCAGTGTTTCTAAGCATACAGGTCAGGTAACAGACATTTAACTCCCAATTCAGATAATGTTATTCTAGATGAGAGATGGTCAGGTATAGTTTGGCAGGAGAGTCAGTTTAAAATGTTTATGTCACATGAAGGCCTTGAACAGTTCGTCCCAGGAGTAGGAACTCATGCAGAGACAGAGACCAAAATGTATTCTACTGAAAGATATTACATTTTTCAGTGTGCCCACTGCCTACTTCAGAATTTCAGTAACCGATTCATTTATAGGGCTTGTGGTACTACTTTGTGACCATAATAACTGCTCTTAAAGCATACACTTGAAGAGAATGAAGAGCCTAAGTGGTATTCTGAGGATCTGAGTGTGTACACATGATGAATTAGGTTTCCTCTGATAAATTGAATCGTGTGTTTATGCCTCTTAACTGTCTTCTGTTACACACTTGCATCATATTACTTATGCTGGAGTCTAATGAGTGTATAAAGGGATTATTAAAAGCCATCAGTAACTGAACAATTTCACAGAAAAATAGAAAACTGACCCTGTATATGTGTGCATCTGTAGATAATATTAGAAGTCTAAGAAATAATGTGGGAAAATAGAATGACAAGTTTTGAGTAAGGGTATTGGTGTAAAAGACATACTAGAAACTAGGTAGGAGTAATATAACACTGCAATACTAGGGCTCATAAAAAAGAGAGAAGGTTGTCTAAGAGGAGGAATAAAAGCAAATGTTAAATATAGTTTAAAATCAAGTTGGGTAAAACAAATATATTCATGAATAATATAGAATTTTATGGTTTAAAAATCCAAGCATGACTCTGAAAAAATAAACTTCAGGATTATAAACTCAGCTAATTCACAGTAATAATGGTGACATGCCAAAAGAAATTAGAAAGGCTGTGATATCAGGTAATGCAATAAAAATAGAAGGTATCAGTGATTTCTGTGCATACATAAAATATATTCTTGGCCAACATTAATGACTGCTCTATGGAGTGTCTATGAGGAGAGGCACAAAGTAAAAAAGAAGCTCTTGAGTTGGTCTTGAACAGCCTATGGTCAGGCTTAAATGTTATTATTCTTTGAATACTCTCTAGATTATGGCTGGATTTAACATCCCTGCAGAAACAAGAAAAGTCCCAAAAAGCTGCTATGGTAGTGTTTCATTTAAAAAGAAGGACCTAAAAAAACTTGAGGAAGTTTATTAAAAAGAAATGCGAAGGACAACCAAAAGCAAACAGAGACACTTATTAACAAGAATCGGTCATGTTCTGAAACATGGAGATTCTCTAATTATCTAATATTTTATTAATGAGGGTTAATTTGACTTTTGAGTCTGGTGTTCAGTGAAGTGAGTATAGGGGTGTTGTGAAAGGGAAAGCTGGGCCAATAGCTTTTGGATTCTGATTCTCATTCTGTTGCAGATTGTTTGATTATTTGATTTTTCAATCAAATTTTTAAAAACAGCCATCCTGATAGCAACATTTTATCCATGTCACCAAGATGATGCTGTGTAGTCATACTTACATAAGCTGTCTGGGGTACCAGAGGTAAGAGTGCTAATATACCGGTCTAATTTTAATAGCCTTATTCTTTCTAAAAATAGTTGCAGACACAGTTCTGTGGAATAAATACAAATAAGAAGTTTCATACAGCTCTGCTGGACTAGACAAAGATAGAATAAAGTTCTCTATCTACCTGTACGTCAAATAAGGGGGATTTCATTCTGACAGAAAAACCAGAAAGGGGGGAAAAGATGAAGTTATTATTCAAATCATAATGGGACTTTGGGAAATGATTAAGTTTTTAAGTTTTAAAAATGGTGATTTACTCTGATAGTCTCCTGATTTGAAGATAATTATTGGACTTTCATTATTAATAGCTCACTGAGGCAGCATATTGTAATAGCTCCAGAGTGTACATCAACACAACATGTGAGGAAAGTTTTTGATTAAAAAATGTATGAAAGTGGAATTCACTTTAACATTGGACTTTATTTTGTCACTCTTCTATTGCAGTATCTTTGGCTCCAAAAGTAGCTGAACTGAAAAATGGGCTGGGATTTTTGCATAGTATGAGGCTAGGATAGATGGGTAACATTTGGCAGAATCTGATCTTTAGAAAGGATTAGGTCAAATCCATAATTTTTCTCTTGCCTAATAATTTGTTAAAAAAAAGTGACATAGGTCTTCTTGATGCTATTATGTTGACCAGTGTTGAGTAGCAGTAAGCCTTGTAGGCTGTTTAGCAGCAATGCAGAACATTGGTACATCATAAATTTAATTTTATTTACATTTGTATGAAATATTGGCATATACATGTCATGCTTTTCAATTACTTTTGCATATAAAGAAATTTAATATGTATGTAGTAGCTCTTCAAAGACCAAAAGTTTGCTTGCATACTAGGAAGAAAAGAAATGGTAAGATGTGAATAGGATCAGCACCTACTCACTGCCACATTAGAATACCTTGCTTAATTCCAAAGCAGTTGCTTTCGTTGAGAGTTAAACTTGTTAAAATGAGGAAATCATTATGGAATTGCTGAGAAAACAATAACGGAGAATGTCACACTGTAGATGTGCTAATAATAGAGGAAAATGCATTAAAATATACTAAGTACTCTACCAATGGCATATTATTTTATGCTATATTGCTGCATCTCCAAACTTCCACTTTAACCGTGAAATATCTGCAGAGAATATCTAGGCCTACACACAGAACTCGTTGCATAGTAAGGCAATCTCAAGATTGAAAATTAATTGCCAGCATACACGAACCACCACCTCTTTTGCATGCTAAGAACTATTAGGAAGTGACAGTGGGTCTTCAGTGGTCGGGACCACGTGGCCTAAATTCTGCCTAAGTTACTGTCTGTAATATGTTCAAGAACTATACCACACCCCGTAATGACAGATAGAGATAAGACACATGACCCTTTAGGATCATGCACTGACCTGTGGCAAGGAAATACTGGCTCCAGAACTATCCCCTATTCAGTTTATCTTGAAGTATTTTAAGAGTTTATCCCCATAAGGTAGTGAAAGGAAGTCTTGTACTGGAAGCAACATAACTGCGGGACCGTGCAGCATGAGCTACAGAAGAACTAATGAATGAATGCCGATAAAGCAATACTGTGTAAAATCTGTGCTGCTTTTGATACTTGAGCCGGCTTGGTTAAAGCTACCTGTGGCATCTCTGCAGTAGACTGCAAACAGTCAGTTGGAAAAGAAGCGGAAGGCAGGGGAAAAAGACCACGAGGAAGGGGTGGTCAGAACTGTGAATAAACTCATGTAAATTTGAGTTTACATTCAATGACCAGGTGGTCATACAGCAGTCTTGGATACTGTCATCCTCAGCTCCAGATGCAGCGCATCCCACTGCAGGAACTACTCCACAGAGGTCTGTGTCAGTCCAGTAATTTCACAGTGCACACAGTTTAGACAAGATGGCCTACAGAATCAGATGTGAAAGAAAGTAAGTACTGCCTGTGACCTCTGCTCAGTGACGTCTGGAATCACAGTGACTCATTCATACTCTGTGAACATTTGGATGTTCTAAAACGATCAATGGAGCAAATCAAGACATACTTCTTAGTGAGTTGCAACCCACGACCTCTCAGTATTTTGGGATGTTAACAATTTCTACTGGCAAATCATCTCATATGATCCAATCATTTCAATTCTCTCAGTAGCTTTATCGTAATTTGTAGCTTTTTTTTTTTTTTTAAATGAACAGGAATGTGTAAGGATGAGTTTACTGTGTCAAAACAGAGTGTCCTGTCTGAAGCACTGGCTAAACTTTTACAGAAGGAAAATGAGAACAAAAGTTTTAGAAAACATCCAGCCAGCAGATCTGTGCCCAGAAATAGGGCAGTCTGTATATCCAAGGACGTTCCTTGGGATTCACTTTGACCCTCAGTTTTCCTCTTGACTCTGCAGAAGTGCTCTGTGGAGGTAGCCAGGAACTGGTTAAAGGTACTGAACGTGTCAGGTGTGATTTAGTATAAAAGGAAAAGGAACAAAAGTGTGAATAGGGAAGGGGAGATAGACTGCTCTTCTGATTGTGTTTTACATGATGCTCCTTGGCATTAGAGAGAGCTCACCTAAACTCAGCTGTGGCATTGTTCACTGTGCTCCCCCCAAGGGAAGATTTTGATTTGTTTTGGGAACAGGTGAGCTTGAAAGATGTGGTGGGATGGAAATTGTGATTTCTTCAGGGGATTTTCAGGCAAGAAATAGATCAGAGTGAATAACAGCAATAATTGACTCACTTCTGAGCATCAGTGTCTCACATTGCTAAAACAAGGAAAATGTTTTGCAATATATTTGTATCTGACCATTCCATTTCAGTCAATGTGGAGCAGAGCTATTCTTTACTCACTCCAGAAATGCACCCTTTGGATTCCTAAGGAACTGCATTCACCTTTGTTTCCAGTTTTCTGGCATAAATTTAGGAACTTTCAAGGTAGTAAGTGCTATATGTCTCTGGATGTTTTTGTCAGAAGAATGACAAAACCTTAGAGCATCCTAGTAACTGCTCCACTAACAACATGAGCAGCTGCAGCAATAACAGTTAAATCCTTGGCATCAACTAAAAACCTTTTATCTTTCTGAAAACCTCAAGCTAGGTGAGAGTCTAAGCTAAATCCAAATTGACAATGGAAGAAATCTCTGCCTGGTTAAAGATAGTATCAGTGGCTTTATACTACCTCCTCCATTATTAATGGAAAGTAACAGTTGAGAACAAGATCCATCACTGGCAGGAGGGAAGCGTAGATTTCCTCCTATCTTCACCCATTCCTGGAGTAGAGGTAGAGGAATTGCTAAGAATCACATTTTCTCTTTCATTTTTAGCTTCACAGAACAGAAATGCATCTGACTGAGAATGCCACCTAAAATTTGCAATTAGTAGGACCAACAGAAAAGCATTATTTCTCCACAGCACAGAGAAAAGATACAACAGCATGTTTTCCAATCTTTGTAACTGGAAATGAGAAATAACATTTCAGGAGATGGATTGAACCTTATCAAATCTTAACTACCATCACCGGAAAATGTTGCAGTTCTGCCAAGCCAATTCAGCGAAGAGCATATTGTGATTTGAATATGTAGAAAGGAGTTTTGTGAGTAATTCCAGTGCATCACTAAAAGGAATAGAAGATCTGAAGTACTAAGTGACCTGTTTTTCTGAATGAAAATTCAGGAATTTATTGGATTTCTAAAGCATGGGGTAAGTTATCTCTCCAGTACGGCAAATGTGCAAATGATCATAAAGAAAGGAACATTTCCCAGGGGAGACTCACAGCGCCTTCTGAGAAAGGTCCATCGAAGCATCTCTCTTGAAAATCTGACAACTACATCTCCCCTTTATACTATGGAGACTACAGCTGTCCTATTCCACTATTATCAAGAGCACAAAGGTAAAGTTTTTCCCTGTCCTGTTTTCTTTCACAGTCCCAAAGGCTTGTTATGCTGCAACTAATCAGAAAACAATCAAGTACTTTGAAATCAAGTTCTTACCAGACCTCTGGATATGCACAGATGGCAGTGTAAATAGTCTCATTAGTTAAAATCAGGAGGAACAAGCAGCTCAGAGCTGTCTGTGAGAACAGCTATTAAAAACAGTCTGAAGTGATTTCTGAGGAGGAGGCAAATGCCTCTGCCAGCTGCAGAAATACAAAAAGGGCAACTTCAAATCCTCTCCCTTCACACACAATCTGTACAACTCCTTATCAGTATGAATTAGATGACACTGACTAAGGGACAGCTACTGTTTTCACAGGTGGGGAAGCAAAACCCTGAGCAGTGGTTTCTGTTACAGAATTAGTTTTAAAACATGAAGCACAGAGGGCAGCTGAAGTCAAACAGAGAGAGAAAGTGTTGTAAAAGAAAGCAAGAGAGTAAAACCAATGAAAGGCTGAAGGAGAAAGACCAAAAATAGGGAGCAAACCTGTTAGGGAAAGATCTTAAAGAAGTACAGAGGAGCACAATCAATGAAGTGTTGAGGACTTTGACTCTCCTCACTTAATAATTGTTATCTCCATATTTTTATTTCAGCAGAGAATCTGATCTCAATCTCTCACCCTAAACTTTTCCTCTCTTTTCTCACCTGTCCACAGCTATTGCTGTCATGGAGTAGATGCTGGCGAAGACAGCTGTGATTGGGAAGAAGTTGTGGAAGCGGCAGTAAGCCTCTCCAAAGTACCACTCATTGTGCAGTGCGTAGATGAAGTTGATCAGAGTATTGAAGGCAGCCATGGAGGCATCGGAGAAGGCCAGGTTCACCAGGAAGTAATTGGTCACTGTCCTCATGCGCTTGTGAGCCAGGATAATCCAGATGACAATAAGATTTCCAAAAACGGCCACTGCCACCACACCACCATATGCCAGAGACCACAGGGCAATGCGCCAAGAGGGTTGCACAAACTGGTTGGAGAAGTTAGCTGCTGAGGATGCTACAGGTGGAGAAGCATTTCCAGCTGGTGCTCCCAGCACCTGTCCCCAGGGATCGCCCGCCGCAGCAAGGCTCATGTTCCACCTGCTGCTCATGGTCACATTCCAGTTGGCTGTGGGGACAGAAGTCATCTTGGGTGTTCCTCTCCTCTCTTCCAGGGGTGACGTGCCTCTCCCACCTCCCCCTCCCAATCTTCCAAAATCCCCACTAACAGAGAAGTAGAGGAAAGAAAGAAGGAAGTAAGGCAGCGCAGCAGGTACTGGGAAGGAGAGATCTGTCAGAAAAAGCTGTGGCTACGGTGTTCACACTGTTAGAAATGCGGTACCAGCTGAGGCAGGAGGGCTGCCTCTGGACAGAGCAGCATCCCGTTCCTCTGCACGGCCACCTCTTGCTTTTGGTTTTGTTGAAGGAGAAGGGGACTGGAAGCCAAGGCACATTTTATAGGCTCATGAGTTCCCAGCGTCATGAAGGGAGTGGAGCGCTGAACTCGGTCTGCTGGTAAGATAACACCTCTTTCTCTCTGCTCTCCCTCCTCCCCCTTTATTTCATTCATTGCCAGCAGCAGGCACTTTCAGGAGCTGTGGAGAGCGCCACAGGGAAAATGCATTCTTGCCTCCTTTTCGTTGAGAGATTTGTTTTATATTGCCTTTCTTTAAGTTTCATTATTGCTCTTCCTTTTTAAAAATTCTTTTTGCCCTGCCTTTGCAGAGCTAATTAGCTGGCTTAGATGAACATCCCAGGACTGAGACTGCTTTTTGTTAAAGCTGTTTCCAGATGAATTTATTCCAGACAAATTCAGATCTGCTGTTTTGCTGCTGTCTTTTCAATTAGTACGTGCTTTCCTTTTAACCATTCTATTAACTACGGATTTGGAATAGTGACCTCTTTCAGATAAAGAAATACATCTTCCTGCTTTCTAATTTAATTTTTCAATCTGTAATATGACATGAAGAAACACTTGTAATGTGACTATCTTTTTTTCACAGCACTAACTTTACATGTCTGTAAAGCCGTGAAAATGTTCAGCAGACGCTGATTTTTGTTGAAATACTATGCAGTCCTAAATATAGGTGTTCTTAAATATGGGTAAAATAGTTGGGGTTTGTTTTCTTTGTGTCTTTGAAAAAAATATTTTTTTAAAAATTCTTGTTACTTATTTGCATTTATTTCACACTTAGTAATATTATTGTACCTTTATTTTGAGCAAACAATATTTTTATATGTGGTGATTTCTATACTGGTAAAAAAGTGTAAATGAGGAAATGTAACACCTGATGTTTTCACATCCAAGAAATCAGTTTTCTTATTAATATGTTAACAACAGCTGGCATAGATAATGCAAGCTTTGTGCAAGGGTTGATTGCAAGGGACTTCAACTAACACGCCTTTGTTATTCAATAGGATCAGTCTTCAGGGAGAAAATGTGGTTTAGTGCTGATCTGCTCCATGCTTTAACAATTTAGAGCTACTACTTGTCATCGTCAGAGATTTCAACTGTATCACAGCAGTGGGAGTTATTCAATACCCCTATCAGCAATGACACATTCTACATTTTTTTTAAACAAAAGCTTCATAAAAAAATCAAATATTCCTGCGTGCCACTTCCTCCCTGCTGTATTTACCCAGTGGAAGTAGTGCCTGCACTTTAATTGTCAGGCCTTCACTGCGGTTTTAATTTGAATGACTGCAATTGTGGCCATTTCTGTATGCTTCTCATGTCTTACCAGCTGACATGATCCTTAGCAGCAGCCCACTCCAGGCTTACAAGCTCTGCTGAAAACCACCCTTTGCTACAACCTACCCATGTGCTGCAGGTCCTCATCACAGGAAAACTTTGGAGTTAATTCCACAGTTCATTTCGAGTCCCAAATCTTCCATCCACATCACCTTTCATCCTCTCCCTGGAGGTGAGTCTGAAGAAGGGAATAGCAGTTCACACACCGTTTCCCCAATAGACTTTGTGCCATGTTCTCAAGAATTCAGAAAAGCAGCAGAGTCAGCAGAGGCTGTAGTAGTACTGAGTGAGTTGAACCACTCTTTAGCAAACTGTGGGATCTATTTCTCTGCCTTTCCAGCATGTACAGAGGGGACTAATTAGTACACGTGTATCTTTGAGCCAGAAAGCACAAATCCTGCCCTGTGCCCTACACCTTTCTACCTTTATGCCCAAACTGGGAACTCCAGACTGTATCCTTTTATTAAGCTGATGTGTTTTTCACATTCCCACACCAGCTGCCCAGGTCCCTGTGTCCCATGTACTTCTGTTGCTTCCACCCAGCTCTCCCAGTCCCGGCTCTGTTACTCCTTTTCCTCAGTTTCAGCAGAGACACAGGGACCTTATTTCTTGCATACAGTACTGCCATGCAGCAGAGTGCAAACATATAGGACCAGCGTATTGTATAGCACCTGTAGTAACTTCTCCTGTACAGAAACATAAAGGATCTGTGTTTGAACTACTTGCTCTGTATAGTTCATAGGGTCACATTCTGGTCATGAGTGTAAATTCTGTCTCAGTGGTGAGTTCCCCTGAAAAATGTGCAATATGCAGTAGTTGTCCACCAATGCTGCAAACTAGGGGCCATATTTTGACTTTGAGAGCAGGGGTTTCATTTGTTGTTCCTTGTTTCTCACAGGAATGAAGCTTGACCTAGCTCTGTGTCTTGGAAAATTGCTTGCCATTGCATACCATGTGTCCTGGAGAGATCATTCCCATGTGTCTTTCCCTAATCCTCTTCTTTGCCCCAAAGGAAGTTGTTCTCCTCAATGCAATCCTAGTTACAGTGTGAGAAGTCAGTACAACTCAACATATCATTATGAAATCAAAGGTGTAGGCAAATTGAGTCCTTGAGACTTACTTTAAACGAAAATCGGGAAGCTTTTAGTAGTCTGTGTTTGTGAAATGTCAGCCAGACCACCAACACAGTATGTGAACAAAAGTGTCAATTTGTAGTGTAGAAATGAAAGCGTCATTGATTCCTGTCTTCCTCCTCAGGGGTACCCTGAATAAACTGAGGAAATACTCCACTCCTGTAGGGAAGTTTTTATACACTGTGCTCTTCTCCTTCCCCTCTCCTTGACACATGAGGAGAAGAAAACTGTGGGGTAGCATTAGCATAGTTCCATAATAGACAACCTAGATATTTCATTAGTTGCTTGCTCAGAAAGCTGGATGTTATCTGCTGTGTTGCAGTAGGAATCCAAATCTGGCAGAAGAGGTTGCTGAGTGTGTGGAGCTGTTTTGTTTTGAGAAGTGGAATGTTGAGCAGCACAGGGCAAACGCTGGGCAACTGCATCAATCTTCCATGGGGAACACTTACAGTTCCTTTTGGAGATGACTATAAAATTTTGCTAGAATAAGTTCTCTGTGTTCTGGCTTTCATTGTTATTGGAACCCTAGAGGAGCAGTCTGGTACAACCAACTGGAGCAGAACCAGGTCTTCCTACATCCAAAAGACTACAACAAAGAAATAGGTTGACCTACCCTTTAGCATGTAGCTTGCTAGCATTTCATTGAAGTAATTAAGAAAGGAGGTTAGTCAGCCAGTAATTGGATCTTGCCTAGAGAGGAAATCCTCTTGGACACTGAAGTCAGCTGTGCTGCTCCATTTGTATTGATTATACATCTTTGGATTGAAGGTTGGCCAGCTGAAGGTCATCAGCATTCAGTTTCTCGAATAAGTTCCACAGCAACTTTTGTGAAAACATTTGTATTAATAACTTCTGAGTAGCAAAACCTGCCTGACTGGTGAAACTTGCGCAAAGGAGCAGTACAAAAGAGAAAAATCTGTGGTTTTTCTCAGGCTTTTGTAGAAAAATAAGGTAGTTGTAGAGGGTAACCATTCTGACATTTTCTTCTAGAACTGTTAGAGGTATGTGATTTCTTCTGTTAACTTTTGGCTGTTACAGCTTATACATATTCACAGTAGGAATGTTTCATTTTCCTCTAGGTAAGACTGTATTCAATTTTAAAGTGACTGCTTTCAGGTCATCTGCTATTTGGTGTTCTCTTTTGCCCTTCCACTGAGAGCTACTTTGTGCTTGTACAGTCAGCTGGGGTTAAATCTTCGGCTATTAGCAGTTCCCCCATTCCCAGCTTCACAGAAGCACTTAGAAATGTGAAAGAACTATCCAAAGTGTGAGCAGAAAAGTAGCTGTGATTGTCTGTAGTTCTTCCTTTGTGTTATATAGCTTGAAGCTCTTTTTTCACAGTTCCAGGAGAACCTTTCCTACCGATCCCAGAGTGGAAGCTAAGCTCTTCACTTAGCATCTTGACTACAAGGTAGATTTATAAATTATTCTATTCTTTGCTATTTATGAGACCGTGATTTAATCTTCTACAGATTTTCTGGTGTACTTGGAGTCTTCACCCAAAGTCTGTCTTCCACTAAATTCATCTGTGCGCTATGGGAAAGAGAGCCACAGTAGGGCGCAAGTAGGGGTTTGCAGTAAAATAGAAGCCTCCACAGCACATCTATCGAGCATGAGTGCTAACTGCATCACTGTTAATTATGGAAGCTTGGTTTCACAAGACCTGTCCTTTGTGGTTCCTTTCTTTTGTGTATGGCACTGAGGGCATTGCTAACTTTGCTTTTGGTTTGGGATTTGCTTCCTTGATTAGGCTTAGCCTAACGACCTCGTTCCCTCCCTCCTTCCTCCAGCCCCCAGCTGGAAGAGATGATCCATCAGCAACAGCTTTTTTTTTTTTCTTCAGATTTGATACCTCATGTTCATCAGTCAGTCATGCAAATCTTTAGCTATGGTAAGAGAATTTTTGCAATTTAAGGATGCTCAACACCACCCTATTTATTATGGCTGCTTGTTAGCACTGTGCTGCTGTCATTGTCATGACAGCCTACCTGGATTTTGAACACTTTGCTTTTATTTGTGTAGCTTAAAACACAGCTTGAAAACTCAGTTTGAACTTGGTTCCTGATTATTGCTTATGAATGCAAAAGTCTTCCTGGCACCAACTGAAAATGACTCAGTAAGGTATCAGGCAACCTCACGAACGTGTGAGTAAGGACGTTGCAGCAAAGGGGTAGGCCAAACCCAGAAATATTATATGTGGCTCTTCATCATAACTAGAGAGGACCAGAAGGGTGGGGACGATCAGAGCCAAAGAACTGATTAGAGACAAGTTTTCATCTAGAATATGATGCTGAGGTACAACTTCACTGAAACTACCTTTAGTATAAGGTAATACTCAGCACGTCCAGGGATGAGTTATGGGAAATTAACTAACACTAAATAGAAATGAAGCTTAGCCCTTTGGTTTTCAGCTGCTGCACATAGGGCACGACTGAAGGGGCTGAATAGCTGGTACAGTGAAGTGCCTGTGTCAGAATGTAATTTGTAGGGCACAGTTGTTCTGTGAAAAATAATTCTTATTCATTTGCTTTCCTGGTCAGCAAGGGCTTTGAGAGGAAAATACATTATATAAAGTGCAATACTGGCAATTTTTTGGACAAAATTAAGTGGCTTGATCCAAGTGGTTCTTCTACCTGACAGCAGTGTGTCTGGAGAGGAGGTAAAGGCAGAGTGAAATGGGATGTGATTTAATAAACATTTTCTTGGGCTATTATAATTAGCCTTCCTTCCTGCTATTATTCCTCTACTCTTTACATTCTTTGTTGCAGTCCCTGACACAAATTAGTGTGAAATCTTCACTGAATTAAATTATTTTTTCTTCCTAACTGCAGTATATTCTTTATTTTCTACAGTGGGAGACAAATTATTTGCAATTGTAATTCCAGGTGCCTCTGCCTTTTCATCTTTCTCCAACTGCTCAAGTGCCTGTCTAATGTCATAGGCGAGATGAACTAGCAGCTTACATATATGTGTGCACTCATACATGTTTTCCCATATTGTTCTTTTCTTTTAAATTGCTTCAATATTTTTTCAAAGTTACATCTAACCACAGAATTATATGTTCACATAAATCAGAGATTAAAAGAATGTGATTAAGCAATTAGATCTTGTAGGTTCTGAACCTACAGTCTTGAAACTAATGAGTGGTTGCTGTTCCCACCTGAAATTCCTGTGGGCCTGTCTATTAGTCTGCTTAAGTCAATAGAAAAGACACGTATTGGCAAAACAATTCCTTTGTCTCCTACAGGGCTCTTTCCAGCGACTTGTTTCCTTCTAAACATCCAAATTAAGGGGGATTTCATTGGTGACATTTCTGTCTCCTGGAGTTACTGACAATATGTTACATAGAATAAAATGTACATACATATTCATACACAATAACATGCATATTTTGAGGTCTTGAGCAAGATGAGGAGGTGTGAATGGAATCATAGTAACTCACTGCTGAGAGAAATAAGGAAAACAGATTTTTAGGTAGCTTTATCCACATTATTCATAGAGCATCGATGATGCCTCTGTGTTTCACTGTTACCTGAAAAGTAAACCAAGGAGGCTTCTTGACTTTGCTTTTTAATAGCAGGAGATATTATCTTACTATCACCTTTTTATCACGAGAATATTCAATGTTACTTGCTTCCTTCATTAAAAAAGAATTTTTATGGATTATTTTTCATAAAGCATTACAGGTAATTCACAGATTTAGAATACTATCTAAAGAGTATTTCTAAAAAATAATATAATTTCATCCACATTAGAAGACTGTCTAATTGTAATGCTTACATGAGACCATATGCTGGCAGCATAGAAATAACCTGTTATTTTTGTCTCTGTCGTACAAGGAAAATAGGAAAAAAAAAAGGTAGAAATTTACATGAGATAGATACGTTCTGATGACTTTTGTCCAAAAATTATCCTTAATTCTGTATACTAGGGCAGAATCAGAATCAAGTGAATTTTGTGATTGCTCCTGTGGTAAGCATGTAATAACTTAGTAGAAAAGCTGCATCTGCAAATAGTGTAGCAAATGTAGGAGGAAGCCTTCTGTTTCTAAACTACAGAATTTCTTGAGTCAAAAGGTCTGCTAGTTAGTTGGTTTCCAGCAGAAATAATTTAATTTCTTTTTCTAAAATGCAGTATGATCTGCCTATGTAGAGTTTTATGGAACCCATTATTGAAGTAACCGTGTCTTAAGAACTCTTAGTTTTCAATGAAAATTAATCATTGTGGCCAAATCGAATTTTTTTCTTTTCCTATGTCTTCTCCCTAATGCTTAGTTTCTGTTTTCCTGTTGCGTGATCTTTCTTCTTCATTTGGAATTGGAATGAAAGGAAAAGTAACTATGACCATATCAGCAAAATTCAGTTTGTCATTTCAAGAAGTCAGTCAATATCTTGCACCTTTTCTGCAAACCATTGGACCATCTTATATCTGCTATGGTACATATTTAGAAATGAGTTCTTATTAATTTGATTTCCTATATTTATGAAGAAAGAAGAATACTTATATAAGAAGACTACTTGGCATTTGCTTTTCGTTGTTTGGAATTAGAATTTTTCAGCATGAGAGGACTCATTCCTGCAGCCAGCCCAAGGAATGACACTCTGAAGTTGACTGGCCAGTTGTTATTGACTGATGAAGATCACATACTTGGTTCATGTTCAACAAGCTGCACTATAGCCCAAAAATATGACTGATTACAAACTGACTTAAGATTTTTAGGTGATTATGACCTCCAAAAAGCTGTGATAGGAAAAACAAAAAAAGAGAATGAGTGATGAAGAGGGTAATTTTGTTAGTATTTCTGATGGAAGATTTTCTTTTTCCGATGGAAGATTTTCTAGAAATATGCTAACTGTAATTTCCCTCCTCCAAGCCTTTCAGACAACAAATATTTTTCCCCACGTTTGCTGCAAATGGTTCTATAAATTGCTACTCTGATTATGCCTGATCAGTAAACTGTTTTTTGTTGTTTTTTTTTTTTTTTTAACAGTCTAGCTTTATTCACAAGACCAAAGAAGCTTTCCTGCTACACTCATATTTATATATTGCTTGGGGTTTAAGGAAAAACAGAATAATTGCATTTTAAGGCTTTTAGAAAAAGTAAATCATCACGTTTAACATCCATAACCTCTGTGAAACAAACAGATTAACCAGACCAGATTAAGGAATCAGGAAGAATTGAACATTATAAGTAGTAGTAATAATAAAATTGCAAAATACTATAGCACTATGGATTATTACAGAAAATATGTTTACTTCAAAAAGGGATACAGTCTAAACTGTTCACAGAAGTCACTGAAAGGAAAAACAAAAGGATGTGCTGATGCTAGGTTAGGTATTCCTGACAGTTTCTGATTTCACACTGATGTTGATTCAGAACTATTCTGATTTCTGGGGAGTTGCTCTAAATCTCTGCCTTTCTAACTAAAGAGCAAAGTCAGCTTTTAATTCTGCATCCAAAAGTAAGGTTTTAGCTTCTCTTTTTATCTTAGTCATCATTTAAAATACTTATAATTTTCCCATTAAAAATGAGTTATAGTGGAGATAATCCAGGAAAAGCAGATATAATTTAGATATGAATCAGGCCATGATTTCTGTGTTCATCATAATTCTAGGAATAATTTGTAGTACAGAATATATTTTCCTTTCTTTGATCATACATAATAAGACGTGCTAGCTCCCTTATGGGGGTCAGATCCATCAAACTCTTATTCTCAGTGATCTCTCTTCCTATATGCTAGAGAAAAGTATTTTCTGGGTTACGTGATTCTCTCATGTATGAAGTGTTACTAGAGAATTCACAGAGTTCAAGAAAGTGTTTTCTCACTAGCTTCTGTGCTTCTAACATCACAGAATCACAAAATATTAGAGGTTGGAAGGGACCTTGAAAGATCATCTAGTCCAACCCCCCTGCCAAGGCAGGACCATCTAGGGTACATGGTAACTAATGAGTAGAAGATTGACTAAAAGTAACTTCTAATTAGAAATTATTTTCAAAACTCTTTCCTGAGTTGGTGGGGTGGGTTTTTTTGGCTTTTGGTAGAAATATTTACATTTTCAGCTTTGTATAAGCCTTAGTTGTGCTGTGGAGAGGAGGAGAGTGAAGAGTAAGGGCATTTCTCACATTGGGCTTCTTTTAGCACACAGTATTTTAAGTATGCTGGTACTGCTCAGTCTGTGGCTGATTTGCAGTGCCACAGATTCTTCAGGTGATATATTCTGTAAATTGTAGAAAAGAGAGGCAAGTTGTACTAGTTTAGTCTTAGCATGAGATGGTGTTCCTTTTGCCTTTTCTTTCAGTTGAGTGGACCTATCAAATCACCTGGCTGCAACATGTTTTTGTGCTACATCAGCCCTGTTCAGTGTTCTTGACACTGCTTAAAACCATCGGGTTTTGGTTTTAAACATGTGGAATGAACTATACTTACTTGAAAAATTAAGTAAGGAAAAGTATATTCTTAATTAATCTTTTGCTTTTTCCTAGAAAAATGCCAAGAAATTGACAATTGGTTGCTGAGTGTTAACAGCATTGAACCGGGTTTGTGGAGACCTGTGTTCTACTTTGGCTGTGGCACAACCCAGCTTGGAGAAATTGCTTCTTCTCTCAACTTCAATATTCCCGTTGCCCTAATCTGCTTTGTAAAGTGCTCTGAGATTACCAGCTACATCAACAAACCATTGCTGTTAAGACTGGAAACCAAATGTCAGTAATTTTGTCCCAAGCTTTTCTGTGTATGCCACTCCTTGCAAAAAATCAGATTTCTTTTTCATGTACTAAATCACAATACCTTCTCCTATTTCTAGTTTCAGACAGTCTCATTTGGCAGAAAAAAAAAATCTTGTTGCAAATGAGCTGACCTTTCTCAATAATTCAGCATGTTCCAAAGGCATTGTGAAGACAACAGAGAGGAAGGCAATTAATTTTCTGAGGTAAAATGATTTAATTTATTTTTTGTGGATACAACATATATCACCAGAGGAGTTTTGAACAAGCAGTAGCAAAGAGGGAAGAAGAGGCATGAAAGCAAAAGGTGGTAACTAAATACAATTTTTAAACAACGCATCTTATTTATTTAGATAAGCTCCAAGCATTAGCATTCACATTTGGTGACTAATTATTTTGGAACTTTGTGGAAGGTACTTAGATTTTTATCACCATGTCCTTATTTATTTATTAATTCTCAAGTAACAGTGTGGCATATATTGTTTTCTGATTTAGACTCAATCTCTCAGTTTACATGAAGACAGGTTTCGCATTTTCTTTAGCTGTGGTAAGCTCTGCTGTACTACACAGTACTATACTATAGCTAATATTGACAAGAGTCGATTGTAAAACTGCTTTCCTTGTATACTCTTTCTAACGGGACAATCATCTTTCATTTATAAGAAGTGTAATTACCATATTGCTTAATCACTAGCTGATTTCCCAATTTACCCTGTCTAGCTTACTGACTAATGTTCAGTGACTGAACTTGTCATAAATTACAAGGCAAAGTAGAAATTGTGCATGGCAAATGCTTTCTTGTATTATTTTCATGACAATAAGCATGATTTGATCGGATGACTTTTGTTATTTTCTATAGTAATAGGAATTTTTTTTCCTGTGGAAAACTTGTTTTGATGCAAATTTTCATCTTTTTTTCTCCTCATTTTCTAAAAAACCAAGCAAACAAAAACTTGAAAATGGAAATTTTTCTTATCAAAAAGTTGAAATTTTCAGTGTATATTTCCCACAAAAAGATGAAAGTTGCTCACTTAAAATGTCTATTTCTGTCAAAAACCATCTCAAACTAGTATTTTGACTGATGCATCACAGTAACAGAGTTTCTATTGCTTATCAGTTCAGCTATGCTTTTAAAATATGTATTTGTTTAATGGTTTATATGTATTTTTCAGTGAGTGGGCTCACACATTTCATAGGTGAATTCTGATCTTTCCTGTCAAAGCAGGTTTCTCTTCTTAAATCTTTAAGGAACTCCAACAGTTATGCTCATAGCTGATGAATTAGCTCAACTAAGAAGTTGCTATCAATTTCTTAATGTACCAGGCCAGGACCTAGAGACTCTTACTTTAAAGTTTTCACTTGCTTTAGACTATTAGCAAGAATTTAAGGTAGGACCCTCAGATGCTAAGCTGGATTTCCTTCAGAACGTCAACTTTTCTGTTGCTCTTGGGACAGCATAGGACGATAAGTTGCCTTAAAATATTTGTTTCCTCTTCTGTTTCAGTTACAACTCCCCACAAGGATTGAACATGTACAGTCAACTCTATCTTGCTCCTAGTTTGTCACGTCTGTATCGCTTGGCTTTAGGGCATAACAGAAAAGCATTCTGCCATAAATCTTGTGTGTTCATGTATGTGTGTAATAAATGTTATGCACATACACAAAATACACACATACACATAGAACATTAATCCAATATTCTGTAGGTAGGAAAGTTGTCTAATGAGTTTAGGTGGAAGTGTCCATCTGAGGAAGGACTGGGGTGACTGGCAACGAATGCAGCTCCCGCAGGGGATCACATTGCAGTCTGTAGAGCTGCCTGTGCCTTGCCAGTTGCACCCTACTTCAGTAGCAATGTCTCAGTTCTTTCATTTGTTTCTTATTTGTTGTCCATCAGATGAGAGAGTTTTTCATGCCTGCCTTTTCTCTTTTTTTTTAATGTGAATTCCTGCAAAAGATTTTTCATGAGTGTACTTGGCATTTATTCTTCCCTCTAAGCTACCTCATCCTTAAAGCATCCCATTATGAGCTTGTCATTCTTTAACCCCCATAGGTAGCGAAGCGCCACACAGCTGCTTGTTCAGTTCCTGCCCCGCGGGATGGGGGAGAGAATTGAAAGGAAAGAATTGAGAAAACTTGTTGAAATGCAGACAGTTTAATAGGTAAAGTAAAAGCTGCATGTGCAAGCAAAGCAAAATAAGGAATTCATTCACTATTTCCCATTGGCAGGCAGATACTCAGCATCTTCCAGGAAAGCAGGGCTCCATCATGGGAACGTTTACTTGGGAAAACAAATGCCATAACTCTGCATGTTACCCAGCTCCTTTCTTCTTCCCCCAGCTTGTATTGCTCACCATGACATCATATGATATGGAATATCATTTTGGGATATTGGGGTTGAGGTCAGCTGTCCCAGCTGTGTCCCCTACCAATTCCGTGTGCACCTCCAGCCTACTCACTGGTGCAGTGGTGTGAGAAGCAGAAAAGGCCTTGGCTCTGTGTTAGCACTGGTTAGCAATAACTAAAACACCCCTGTGTTATCAAGACTATTTTAACCACTAATCCAAACCATAGTCCCATACAAGCTACTATGAAGAAATTTAACTCTACCCCAGTCAAAACCAGTATAGACCTCTATCCATAGGATACTAAAACTATATATTTTTTGTAATATCCTTCCATGTATGTTTTTGTTTGCATACATTTTCCAAGATAGGACTTACACTCGTAGACACACCTTTTCACAGTCCTTTTGGAAGTCTCTTGACTCAATAGCCAATGAGGAATTTTTTCACTGAGGTGTTCCATCTCTGTGTCCTTAGATGAAGAAAGGATACATACAGATCTTCAAGAGAGAAACAATTTCTATAACAGAAAGCAGGAGTTTCAAAATACTTACTATAAAAAAATCACCACCACCACCCAAACAAAAAGAAAACAAAACCCCCAAAACAAACCAGAGGCAACTACCATTTCCCAATACAATGGCTCCTAGAAGAGAGTGGCTACATAAAGGACTGTAAAAAGAGTTCAGAGATCTGGGATTTTTAAAATTAAAATGTGAGTCTTCCTTAGCTTTCCTAAGGCAGGCAGAAAAAAAATAATCTTTTGATTAAATCTCTCATATTCCCTTCAGGCTATTGTCTGAAAATAATTTGTTTTCATACATGTAGCAAGAACTTGGGATTGAAGCAGGTTTATAAATCTCTTGCTCATTGAAAACCAATACAGATGGTGAGTGTAAATAAAATGTTTGCTGTCTCACTAAATTCTTCAGATAATTTAATTTTGTCAAGTAGGATTTGTAGTGGTAGGAATATTTGTAGGCATAGCATTTGTAGGCTGAAGAAACTGATTTCTTGTGTCTGACTTCATGTGTTCAGAGTGTTATCTAATGGATTTGTATCCAGATTAATCTGGTGGAGAAAGGGCCCTTCATACCTCTTGCTGAAGAGCACACATTTTCTTTTATGACTGATAAAGATAGGGAAATTCTGGGCTGGCATATGTACTTCTGGCATTGCCCTAATGAAACACTGCTAAACCAGAAAGATGAACTAGTGTTCCCTGCTGCTAAGCAGTGTTTTTGCCTCGTGTTCCTTGTTTCTTAGTGAGGTAGCATGTGCAATGCCCAAGAAGGCAAAGCAAAAGGTAATTGGAGTCTGGACCTGGGGCAGTAGACAACAGCCATTAAAACCAACTTCTGTTCAGAACAAAAAGAAAACTGGAGAGAAGAAATCCAAAGGAAAGACAAAAGGGTAAAAGACAAATCAATAAACAGCAGGAAAACAGAGGACTGGAAAGAGAGCACTAAAGATAATTAGAAGTTGAACCAAATTGTTTGGGAGAGGGAGGAGGAAGGACTGAAAAAATACTATTTTTTCCTGTGGTTATATTAATGCTTGTGTCATGAAGTATTTTGTCAGACATCCACTGTGAGACCTAAAAATATTGTTGTTTTATTTGTCAGCAAAGAGCAGCTTTGTTTAGACCCCTGTTTTCATTAGCAGGATTTTATTCAGCATCCATTGCCACAGAATCTAGATCCTTCTCATGTCTCCAAACCTCACATGAAAGCATTTGACTTGCAAACTATGGGTAGTATTTCTTTTGTAAAATATAGTAAAATGTTTTGTTGTTGTATTTTTTTCTAAATCTAAACTTTTGAGAATTTTCACTTGGGAAAAAAATTAATCTCAAGCTCAGTTGACTTTTTGTGTTGATTCAGGACCAAAATACATATTGAAACCTCTTGTGCCTGCACACTGGAGGCTGGTGTTTTTGCATACTATCTGGCTCCTGGCTTCTTTTTACAGGCAGCCCAAAGCCTTGAGGTCAGAAAATAGCGGTTTGATACTCTGAACAGAAAATAGTACATTTCACTTGAAGATTTTCTTTATTCAGTTGCATCCTCTTTACCCCAACTGCCATCAATCTGCAGCAATCAATTGTGTTTTTCACTACTGTCAGTTCTTATTTGAGAAGAGCAAACTGTTCTTTTTTAAAGTGAAGTGCAACCTGGCATTCCAGGTTCATATGACTGACAAATTCATATTGATATGCTAATCAATGCATATTGTCACCTTTGTGCAGAGCTCTTTCCTGTCAGAAGGTTCTGTGTCCCACAGGCTTTTTTTTTGCAAGACACTTTGCTAATGCAGTTAATCAGCTAATCCAGGAATCATCTTCTATCAGAGAAAACAAATAATCTTTTCTGCTGTATATACTTTGCATCTTTTGTCTATGGTGGAATCATATACTCTTTGGCAGATCTAGAATGTATTTTAGCATGAATCGTTACCAGCACTAGCTCCAGTCCCATGGAAAGGTGCCACCATATACATGCAGTTTTTTAAAGCTTGTGTATCTTTACTGTTGACTTCACTGAGCAGCTTTGACTTCGGTCCAGTGGAAACCCCTCCTTCAGTCCTATGATGCTGTCTTGAAAAGCACACAGATCCAAAAGCTCTGATTCTAAGGTCTTTATAGAGTGTTTCCTGGTTAGCACAGAATCTCTGAAACTAGATTTAGAGAACTGAGCGAAAGGAAACTCAGTGAAGCAAATTAACTTTTCTGAATTCCCTCTGCAATGAAAATATTCAAGAGCCACTGAGTTTCACATAAGGAGTGATGCCACCGCTAATTTTTTTCATCCGATAAAAGAGGTCCCAGTTGTTCCTGATAAGTACAGAATGACTCTGTGACGATTCTCTAAAGATGGGTTTCTGTGTGAAGACCTGGGAACCCCGTCTTTTTCAGTACAAAGATGGATAAAGCTGAACCCTCTGCGTGATCATGGTCAGCTGCAGCTTTCTATGTCAAACAGAAAGAACCGGAGAAGTGTAATAATGGTCTCTGCCCTGGTGTACCATCTAACTTTTTGTTATTAGGTGTTCTGCTAACTTACTGAGGAGATCAGGTTTAGGCGTTCCTTTTTAATAGCCATGCTGAGACCTAGAAAAAAGTGCTTTTATTTATACTTTTGGGATATACGTCATCTGACTGTGAGGTACATAATATATGCACAATATCCTGTGTGAAAAAGTACTTCTTCTTGCCTCTTAAATTTGTGGCCTCATAATTCCTTTGAACTTTCCCTCCTATTTTTATTTCTAAAACTCAAGAAATAACTACTCTATTCATTTGCTCCAAATCAGTTAAGATGTATTAGATGTGTTTGTTTTGCAAGCAGAGGATTTCTGGTATCTTTAAACCCTCTCACGTGTAAACTACACCGTATCTCTCATTTCTGTTAAATATTGTTGCCTTTTTCTGCAAATCTTCCAGTTACCTGTAATTTATTTTTTTTTTCCCAAATGGTTGTAGTTGCATTATAGATTCATACTGCGGTATAATTGTGGGGGTTTTTTTAGTACCATTTCTAACAGTTCATAACATACTATTTACATTTTGGCTGCTTCTGAGCCAATGCTTTCCAAGAATATCTACATTGATTCTGCCATCTTGACTCTGAGTGAAGACAGCTAATTAAACTCTAACATGGTGGGACCACAGCCACAGGGGTATGTAGTAAAAGCTCCTTGACAGTCGATACTGACTCGTTTGGTAGTAAAGAATCTTTCTGTACATGCAGTGTTGTTATTACAGGATTTTAAGTTTCTTTCATTGATAAAACAGATCTACTAACCTTCGTTGCAGAAGGGAATTTGAAAAATTAAATACATACCGTGAGAAACCAGAAGGCAAATGAGAAGGTCCTGCAGATTTTTAGCCTTCTTCCGACAAGCTGAGGATTTTCAGTGGATTGCTTTGCCTTCTAAAATCAGAATCCTAATTTTTGGATCCTTGAGATTCTTTTTCTTCTGCTAGAGAATCGGAAGGGTTGGGTGGCCAGAAAGAGGGAGAGAGAGAAGATAGGATAGGATGGCTGTAGAAATCCTTGAAGCAGCCACCCCTTGGGGGAAGGCATAGATTAGAATAAATGAGGCACAAGAATTACTCTGGTGGAAGAAAGCTGGCGCTTCTGTCAGTGCATTTTTTAGAATTATCTTTGTGTCAGTTAATGAGATATGAAAGGGCACGTTTTTGTTGTACGAGTTGATCGTTTATATCTGAGGAAGTAATATAATTTTGCCTGTTTATATTTTCCTGGAGTATTAAGAAAAAAATATAAGCATTCCTGTATGACTTTTAAAAAATATAAATTGGAAAAGCAATAGATTTCCAAAACCTGTAAGAAAATCCTGTTCCCTATTACATGCTCCCTGTGTTTAGCATCTTATAAAAATGACTTGATTTCTTCTAAATCCTGTATGATTTTTCTAGTTGGGATGGCATTCTGAATTTTTGAATTAAATTCTTTGTAGACTTTAGCTAGAGTTTTTAGCAGTGTCTTTCAAAATTATAGAAACCACAAAATGTGGAAGAGAACTATTGAATAATGTTGGTGGGTTTAAAGTTTCCAGAGGGAGATGATCATCATGTATAAAATGCATAGATTCTCTTTGTAAGGAATGTGCAGTATGGTAGATGAAAAACAAACAACAGTTTTAAGTAATAACCTTCCAAACAGGTAGGACTGTGGATTGGAAATGGGTAAATGTATCCTTTATCTGGCAAAATTAGTATCAAAGAGACGAACATATACTTAACCTCTCATTAGGCATAATCAAGCTTGTTGATTAATTTGATCTTCTAATTGGCCTTGTATCTGGAAAACAAAGTCTGTGCCAGAAACACCTTGATTGCATAACTGAATGTCATTCTCCTGGGATGAAACATCTAAGAATTACACTGACATAAGATAAAACTGAAGACAGCCTAAATGACAAGTAGGAAAACTAGCATTTGCTTCAAAAAGGCAGGAGGCTGTTTACATTTATGTCTGTCATACCTAATTCTTAAAGGTCAATACAGTTTCTTTTTTAGAAAACAATAAATTGAATGGCGTAACAATAACACATATACTGTCATTGAAGAAGAATGCTGACATTTTGCAAGAGGTGTTGGGGAAGTCAATCGAAAACACTGAAGAAAGGAAATTATGTACTTTCAAACATTAATAAGAGTTAGCGGTAATTTTTTAAATGTGTACACTATGATTCAGGAGAATGAAAGTATTTGCAGTTCAATAATGGCATTCATTTAAGGCATTTGGGTCTGAATTCTGATTTAGAGTGGCAGATGTAGAATTGTGAACCCTTTATCAGCCCGGCCAGTCTAGTGGAAGGTAACAAAACTGTGTAAGGAACTGCTCAGGAACTGGTTTCGCATCTGAGTCTGGAGTAAAGCAAAATTATTACCAGTTACTTGACAACCGCCATTCAGATAATCTCAAAACCATCTAAACTAAGGTACAGAATTGTACTTCTTGGAAGATAATGCTGCTGGCTGGGGTGAAACCACGGCAGATAGTTAAGCTGGTTATTCCCTTTTGAAAAAATGTTAGTATCTTTTTCCCCAAAGATGTTTATATGAAGATATTTACCTGGCTAAGAGTGGAGACAAACATAGAGCAGAAACAGCTCATTTTGCTGTTAATAAGGTCTAGCATGGTGTCTAATTTGCCATGCTCAGAAATGCGCAGGACAGCTAGGACAGCAACAGCATTCAGAATGAAGAATAGCCACCTTTCACAGGGTCACCCATCGCTTGTCCTTTGGTGATGTTTGAACACAAAGACCTTAGTTTATAGGGAGATATTTTCAAGTAGAGTAAGACAGACTATCTTTTAAATGGTTCACTTCTGCAGCTGAAGTAGAAAAATAAACTTGCAAACAATAATTCACAGTAATTATCCGAATGATTTTCCAGCAGAGATTTATGTTAGAAGTATGTTGAAGTCAAAGCATGAGAAAAGGTTCAAGAAAATATCTCTGGGTTGTGTTCTTTAGGCATCTACCTAATAATCACTTCCTTTGAATGGTTGTTTTGTGAATTAAATAACTAATGTTTATAAAGCTTTTTGGAAAATGTAAGTAGAAACACTGTTCAAATGCTCATTATTATTATTACACATAAATCATTGTATTAAGAACAACAATTGCCTGTCTCAGTTGTGGACCCTACCCAGCTCCCAGTGCTTTTTATAGGATTTCCTCTAGGCTAATGAGCAGTTCAAAGTAGTGGACTTTTCCATGTCATTCATGGAGAAAAACATTTTCTTTCCCAACATTATCATTATATACAGAGACTCTAATAGGAGTCCTATGCCTTTTTTCTTTAGGTATAATAGTTGGTCCTGTAAGTATTACTTTATCAAATGGTGCAAAAAATATTGTTTGCTTGGAAATAAAACTGAAAGCCCAGTTTTTCTAATACAGATAAATAGCTTAGGGATGACATGTTCTCGTTAACTCCAAGGTAAATTCTTCAGCCAGTTCACATTGTTGTTTCAGAGTACTGAAATACTAGCTTTGATTGCCATCTCTTCTTGGCAGAGATTGTGAATAGAAATCCCCGCAACTTGGGAATTTTGGTTACAATTCCTTTCCTTTCTACATTTTCAATTCTGCTTCAAGGATAGCACATGGAGGCTGTATAATCCCATTTATCAGCTGTTCCTGTTGTGAGAAATATTCACTGCCTTCCAAACTTACTCTGACAGAGCTTTGTTTCTTGTCTCTTCCACCAATTGTTGTAATAGTACAAACAGGCTGTAGCACAGAAACGTCTTAAGCGTCATGGCTTAAGAAACCTTTAAGACATGCTGGAATGCAAACACTGTATCCTGATTTTCAGCTGAAATAGAGTTAATTTTCACAAGAAGCTGGGAGGGGACACAGCCAGGGCAGCTGACCCAAATAGCCAAAGGGCTATTCGATATCATATGATGTCATGCTCAGTATGTAAGGGGGGAGCTGGCCAGGGAGGAGGGATAGCTGCTTGAGCTCAGGCTGGGCATTGGGTTCTGGGCAATGAGCAAATTGTGTTGTGCATCACTTGCTTTGTATATTCTTTTATTGGTATTGTTGTTGTAATTTTCCTCTTCCTTTCCTGTTCTAGTAAACTGTCCTTATCCCAGTCCACAAGTTTTACCTTTTTCTTCTCATTGTCCTCCACATCCCACCACAGCAGGGGACAAGTGAGTGAGTGGGTGCTTAGTTGCTACCTGGGCTAAACCACAACACACTAATAATCCAAAACTTTTCTCAGTGCAGGGAGTGATTGAAAATGGACAAGGATGGAGAAGTATTTGAGGGAACTGACTTTAGCATAGAGGAACATATGATGTTCTTAAAGAATTCATTTTATTTGCACTGCTTGGAGCAGATATTGGCAGTATAAGCCCACTTGGGCATTACTTACATATGTATTTTTCTGTATCACTCCACAGTGTGTGAGATTCTTAAATAAACATTGTAATTGCAGTGTTGGATTACAGAAGACACTGTTTTAAAGAAAATCTTTTAATGTGTTCCTTTCTGATGCATGTCACCAACAACTGCAAAACTACTGTGTTCAAGTCTCCTGTATTTGTTCTACTAAAAGCTAGCAGAGTTCTCTGCCTTTACCAGTCCATTATGTATAGCAACTCTGTATTGACGTTTGCTGTAGATCACTGTGCTATGTAATTTGTTTCTCTTTTGTTAGCAGACTTTCATTTACCTTTATAAATGTGCCAGCAATCAGATGTCTCTCAGCTCCAGCGTTCATAAACATGAAAGGTAGCATTAATTAAGCCCTGTGGCAAAAACGTGCAAAATGTTTGTGGTTTAGGCTTGTGTTTCAAGAGTACTAGCTGTCTTTTCTCTTTGCGGTGTTAGTATAGAAGAGTATTAAACATACTCAGCTGTGTGTTTAACTCAAGTACAACAAAATCAGTGAGCACCCAGCACGTTGTTGTTAAGCTTGCAATACTGAGCAGGAGATATAGGTGTGTGGCACAGGGAGCTGTGGGGAGAGGGAACCGTCTTTGTGGGCACATGCTGACAACTGTCACGCTGGTCTGAAGTTATTCATTGGACTTGGTTTCTCTGGTGTGCTTTGTCACACAGACAGTTGCTGCTTGTGAGTCAGAGGTTGAATTCATACTCAACTTCCTGTGGTAAACCCAATATCTTTTAGCTCTATTTCCTAAATATGTCTCGATACTACCTTTGAAGCTGTTTTCTGTCTTATTTGTACTCAGCTCAACTGGCAAAACACTGGTGCTTTTTTGACCGTTCAAAAGAATTGACTTCCCCTTGCTCACCTTTCCTGTGCCATTGCTGCCTGGAACAGCCTATGTTAGAATACAACTGGGAGACTAGACCAAGATCTGTGTTTCCCAGGTTGATGTAAGCTAGTGGCAATTCTGTTAGAAAATCTATCTGAAAAAATTATTGTACAATTAATTTCTCTCTCCCTCTTCAGCTGTCTCACCACTTCTCCGTACACTGACATGAAAGGTATAAAATACTGACGATGAGACCAGTATAGTATCTGAATCAATTCTTATCTCTATTACTTTACAAAGTCTAGTTTTTTACTTCAATTTGCTTTTAACAAAGACCAGGAAAGAAAATTAAACCCCCTTAATTTCTGGACCATAAAAAGCTTGAAACTGAATTTGTAGGGCTTTACGATATTCTTAATTTAATCCACAGAAATTAGCAGGAAATTAAAATAAAAACACTTTTTTAGGTGTAAAATTTTTAAATGTATTGTGAATTAAAAATAATTTTAGTTGATAAGAAATTATAGTGATTTTTAAAGGACCTGTAGTAGGACATATAATCTTTCAAACTTTCTGAAAAAGATTGTTTGGTTGGTTTTGCACCTCTCCCTTTTTATGTCCAGTCAAGATAAAAGGACTGTAGACTTTGAGCAGTCATTAATTGCTTTGACAGTGGTTTTGGCCCCTTTCATGTTCAGCTTTGGGCAACTAGTGGAGCGTGTCCCTGCCCATGGCAAAGGAGTTGGAACTAGATGATCTTTGAGGTCCCTTCCAACCCAAACCATTCTAGGATTCTAAGATACAAGATTTCAAAAGGTACATTTGTATCTAAAGAAAAGGTTTTGTGTCTTGCATTTGAAGCCACACATTACAGGCTAAATACAGAATAACACAGGATCAAATGGGAGCTGCATTTCTGGTATCTGTTTCCACAGATACATAATTAGGAAGGAATAGAGGGCAGTGAAAAAGAGCGATGAGTCAAAGTACAGAGCATGAAAAGTAATATTCAGTATTTGGTAACAAATGCAAATGAAGTCACACTAAACTGTCAACTATGGCAACCATACACAGTTGTATAATTTATTGATAAAATTTCCTGGTTTCAAGACAGGAGTTGAAGAATGCTTTTATGAAACCCTTTTCCTTCAAGATGATGAAACAATGGTAGCTGTTCATCCTCTTTCTGCCATGCTACAGTCACAAGTTATGAAATTGTTAGCATTGCCTTTATTTCAACAGCAAAGATGATCACTTGTGTTTAGTTTGTGGGATGAGGATCTGTGCAAACAGAACTACTTGCAGAAATTTGATACATGAGATTTGTTTAGAGAAACACAACTAACAAAAAATACTGAAGGTAGGGTTTGGAAACTTGGAATGAAAGTGGAAACAACAATAAAATACCTTTTTATAGTTTAAGAAATAAGCCAAATTTAAATTTATTTCCATCCCTGCCATTGTTGGCCATGGGAATCAAATAACACAGGATGTTACAGCTGAAGTGGCAGTGCTTCTTGCAGCTTTCATTCTTTGATTTGATTGACTGCAAAGTTGTCTGTAAATAAGGACTTGAAAAAGAAAGAGGGAAACTTGAAGCATAGTACAAAGGCAGTTGTCAGTGCTGCTAAGGAGTTGATAAAGCACAGCCTGGAGGTGATTCAGAGGTCGTACCTTATGTGTCCTGTTTAACCCTTGGCACCAATTCACTGTACACCACAGCCTTTTGAACAACTATAAGGATAGATAGAAGATGGCTGTGAGGGATCAGAGATAAGAAAAATAGCTGCCATCGGTTGTCTTCTGATTTCTGAGTGCCTTACAATGCTCTTGAGAGTACAGTGTTATTATAAAACCTAGTTTCTTTCCTGTTCAGGACCATTTTTCATGTAGCTCCTGTGGGATGAACTGCAGCAGAAGAATAACTATCTGCTAATTTGCACCCAGCTCCTATTCTGGCAGACTAGGGCTGGTTTTGCTACTTGTTTCAGCTGAAGCCATGTTAGGTCCTTTGCTCTGGAGGCAAGGAGTAATGAATGACTCTAACAGAAAAGTGTGAGCAACACAGGAGCTGCCAAGAAAGTAAATGGGCATCTACTGAGTAACTTGGTGTTTGAGAGGAGAGAAAAGAAGATAAATGATCCACATGAAACAAAGAGAGTAGAGTGGCCCAAAATTTGTTGACTAGGTGGAGCTAGGAGCCCATGGTTGTACTAAAAACTTTGCCATTTGATTGTCCACTGACCCTGGGCCATTATTTCTCTTCGGTACTTTTCTTTGAAAAATTATTTGCAGTCTATGCTGAGTATCAAAGCTGGACTGTTCCTGGCATATTCTGTTAAAAGAGCAACATAGGCACCATCTCTTTATGCATCTTGATTTCCTTTCAAAGGGGAGCATGGGGGCTATATTGTAATAGTTCCTAGAATAGGAATGTGGTGTGCACTATACTGCCGTGCCTGCTGCAGCGGAAGGTCTCATTCTCTGGGTGAACTAGGGGCTCATGTGCACTAGCTGTTTTTGTCTGATGGCTACACAGTGGTTGCATTTTTTGAAGGGAAAAATTAAATTAAATATAAATATAATTCATTAACTGAATCCTTTCCTACACTCAGGATTTTTCTGCAAATATTACATCAGAAGTGTCTCCCATTTGGTGCTGAGATCTTCCTGTTCAGTTTATTTTATAATGTATTGTTATTCTTTTTATGGTGATGCTTAGCTCGGGTTTTTATTCTTAAAAAATACTGAATGCAGATATCCCCTGACTGGGAACATTTTTTCCTTCAGTTCAGAGGCCAAAAAACTGGCTGGACGGCTGGGCCCAAAGAGTTGTGGTGAATGGAATTAAATCCACTGGTGGCTGGTCAGAAGTGGTGTTCCCCAGGACTCAGTGCTGTTATGTGTTATACAGTCACAGAGGTTTAAATTGCAGCCATAAGCAGTAGAAAAATATTCAGTGTTTGTTTCTTGTTAGAGCTGGGTTTCTTCTTTGGAGGGTGAAAAACAACCCCAAACCCAAAACTTGGCAAAAGTCCAATACAGAGTTTGAATCTTCATATGGTCTTTAATTGCATCAAGAACTCTGCATCTCACTCTCAGGGCACCGAGATTTTCACTGACCACCATACCCAGCAACAGATGGTGAGTTTGGATTGCTCTGATTCTTGTAGTTTGGAATCATTAGATTCTTCTTCCTCAGGGGATATTTGCTGCCTTGTACCATCTGAAAAGAAACAGACATGCAGCTGAGACACCTATGAGATCAGGAGAGGGATGGAGTGTTTCCCACAGCCACGAACTGACAGGCCCACTCCTGTTACCCAGTCAGAGGTTTTGATGATGTTTTATGCTGTAGGATCCATGGCTCAATTGCCCTGAGTGAGTCTGGACTCTCACTTCTACCTAGGTGCATTCAGAGGTGATTTGGCATGGAAAACAACAGTTTTCATATTTGATATCAAATATATCTCCATGGCAGATCTTTTGTTTTGAGAAAAGATGTTTGTTTTATCACAGTAAGTTGTACCTGATGAAAAAGCCAGTTGCTCTGACAACCTGTAGAAGACTAGCAGTGATTTCTGACTTTTCATGCATTTCTTGTTATTGAGGCTTGACTGTAGATTTCAAACCAAAGAAATAAGAAAAATTATTCTTTGGAGAAATGACTTTGTGTTGGAAAGGGAGGAAAAAAAATGAGGGCCATTACTCAGTAATCCTGTTCTTTCTGCTTCTGGCCTGGTCTCCATCAACATTAGGGATCTTTTTTTTCTTTTAAGTAAGCATACGAGTGAACCTAGCAAGTGTCAAGGCTGAAACATGTCATATACAGAATAATTCCTCTAAAGATGTCACTTGCTGAAGAGTTCAAAACATATTTTATGGTTGTTCATGAAGTAAACTAACACCACCAGCACCAGCAGAATGAGAAAATGGTTTTTTACAAAAAAAATTTGGCATGACCTGGAGTTCAAATAGATGACAGTTTCAATTCAAGCAGGTTTATAGAATCATAGAATGGTTTGGGTTAGAAGGGACCACAAGGATCATCTAGTTCCAATCCAATCCCCCTGCCATGGGGGTCTGTGAAATTAATACTAACTACATCTTTATGCCTTTAAGACTTCGAGCAACAAAACTATCCTAGAATCTAAAACTGTCCTGATATAAGGGGGAAAAATGACAGAGAGTAGCTGACAGGTGGCCCAGAGAGATTTTGAAAGAATGAAATTTTGATGTTCATAGTTTCTTTGAATATTCCCCCACACTTTATATGTTTAGCAGTCTATAGCTGCATGCATTGCTGTGCTGAGATTTAACAAAAAAAAAGAAGTAATGATAATATGGCAGTAATTTGTGGAGATAAACAACAATTTAAAATTGGACAAAGAAAAGGATAAATGCATTAAGACGAATTAAGATGCTGACACTATAAGCGTCTGAAGCAAATGAAATTAAGTAAAAGATGCTTTGATGTTTTAGCTGGGAGGAAGTAGCACTAATGGTCTTTACTTGAGTAATTATGGCAATGGAAAATTCCTGCTGTGATCAGTATTTATTAGATGTTAATGTTGTAGTAATACTCCATATTGCTATTAAAATCTAACTAATTGGTGGTACTTTTATGAATACAGCCAAAAGCAGATTCAAAGGTAGTATTAACTGATATTTCCTAAGGAGCCATTGACAACATTTTTTGCATTCTAAGTATGCTTCAGCCTTTTGAATCTACTTGTAATGCTTTGAAAAAACCCTACATTCTTACTGGCACTCATTGCTCTTTTTTTTTTTTTT
>VWZZ01005573.1:0-19991 GCA_013399095.1 Psophia crepitans
CATATTCAAGCTGGGGACATACCTTCTCTCTCTTTTGCTAAGGTGGAGCATGCCTCCCCCATTCATGAGACCCTCTGACTATAGGTCTTCTGATCATTCTCTTGAGCTTAGATTTCCAAGTGTACTCTCAAGTCTGTCCTGAGTCCTCTCAGAGGTGGCCTGAGACTGCCTTTGCTGGGAACGTCCTGAGGGGGGTAGGGATCTGAACAGGGACTCATTCTACAAAAAAGCAAATATGCAATACAGAATCATAGAAGGGTTTGGGTTGNGCTGGGAACGTCCTGAGGGGTGTAGGGATCTGAACAGGGACTCATTCTACAAAAAAGCAAATATGCAATACAGAATCATAGAAGGGTTTGGGTTGGAAGGGACCTCAAAGATCATCTGGTTCCAAGCCCCCTGCCATGGGCAGGGACACCCTCCACTAGACCAGGTTGCCCAAAGCTCCATCCAACCTGGCCTTCAATACTTCCAGGGATGGGGCCTGCACAGCTTCTCTGGGTAACCTGTTCCAGTGCCTCACCACCCTCAGAGTAAAGAATTGCTTCCTAATATCTCATCTAAATCCCCCTTCTTCTAGTTTAAACCCATTCACCCTTGTTTTATCACTACACTCCCTGGTAAACAGTCTCTCTCCAGATTTCCTGTAGACCTCCTTTAGGTACTGGAAAGTACCATGCTGATGAAAATAGCCATGTGCATTCTGTTTCCCGTTTTACTAAATAAGGACAAAATTTTACTGAAGAGAGAACTCAGTGTGTTTTGCTGTAAGTGATGGGTTTTTTATATATCTATTGAATCATTTCAGAAGATAACATTGTCAAAATAAAGGTAAGAGTTTTTCTTTCTTGGAAATAGAGCATCATAACATTAGTGAGGTTGGCATGTTTATTTGTTTGCCGTCTATTTATGTCATATTTTATTAAAGACCTGAACATGGAATTCTTGATGGTTATTTCCAGTATGGTTTCCAAAGGAGGAACAAAACACTGCAGTAGCTTCTTCACACTTTTTTGCCAAATGCCTCTATACAAACAGCAACTCCTTTTAGAAGTGAACTGACATAATATATCGGAAAGTGCACTACAGTCCATCCCATACTTGAACTCAGCAGCTTGCATTTAAGAAAGAGAAGCACTACAGGCATATTCACAAAGTTCAAGAGGACCATACATCTAGGTTTCCCTTCCAGTCAGCAGGAAAAGAGGCACTCCTCTAGAGGATTATTTAGGGCAAGAGCCTAATGTAGGTGATGTACTCTGAAGAATCTGTCTCTGTGCTTACAACAGAGTGAGTGAGTTTGGGAAGTAATGGAAAAGTCTTAGCACTCATACCAAGTTTGATGTTTCTTTAGATAAGTGCAGGCACTAGTACTTTTCTAAAACTCCTCTGAGTTTTGCACATGAGAAAAGCTTGTTGTTCGTAGTCTAGGGAGATTGGCTCTAAAGGCTGAAGTTAGTCTCTCCGAACAGTTTGAATTATCACCAATATCCCAGTAATAGTCTCATGATTGCCCAGGTGGAAAGTGGAGAAATTAGCCTTTCCCATGCCTTTTCTATGCCTTCTGCATCCTGTAATAGGCGGATATGCTCTGACTCCTGCAATGAAAGCTGGCGCAATTCTGTGTTCAATTTGCCCATAATTCTGCCTATGGTACTGCAAGTAGTAAATCTATAAGTTCAAGGCACAGTATTATTTTTAGGAACTTTTAAGGAAACTGATGCATGAGTAGTGCACATAAATACATTAATTTAAAGAAGCACTGAATTTTTTTTTTATGGTGAAAGTCTGTTTAAAACCATCCACAGGAAACACATTGTTACTCAGGAAGACAACATAATTTACAATATTTAGCAAGATTATTATTAGAATCCAGGTCTCCTGATTCCTCTGCTCACTGAATCATGCTGTTTCTGAAGTGTTAGGTGTTAAAGTACATAAGGATGAACTATAAGGCAGATAGGACTCAGGGTAGCAAATGAAATCAAAGCTAAACCCTTTTTTGTGAACATTAAGCGAGTTGAAGCAGCTATATGGAAGGCTTCCTTGGAGATAAAATCAAGACAGAAAATTATTATTCCTCTTCCTAGAAGTGGTAACTACTGGTTTCAGCTGCTGCTTAGAGAGGAGCCAGAAGTGCAGTGGAACAGGCTGCTGGTGAAACACAGGTTACACACTGGTATCCCCACTGCACAGTCTTTTGTCTGCTGGATTTTACTGACTTCTTGTTGCAAACTGTACACAACACCAGCATACTCTTCTAAGCAAAATATCCACAAACAGTTTTACAATAAGGGGCAGTAGTGAAGGTGGACAGAATTTGTTTTTGTCTTTTGCTATAGAAATCAGAAAGATGAAAGATTACTGATATTTGTACTTGGTAATATTTAGGTTTTTGCTCTAAATCTTCTTTGTTACATGTCTGTGAAAATGGATAATTATTAAGGCCAGTGCAAACACATAGGATGCAAGCATGTATGTACGCAAGGCTACATTTGATCAAGAACTTTAGTTGCTACCAAATAAAAGGGTAATTCTGAAATCAAACACTCCCTACTACATTATTTATGAAATATAAGCCTTATACTGAATTGTCTCTCAAAAGCTTGCTACTTCTGTTGTCTCCTTCAAGACTTTGAACTCACTTCTATATTCCTGTTCAGTAGCCCAAAGAAGCTGGCATACTGTTATTTGTACAATGAGACAGCAGTATTAGCTCAGAAAATGTATACAGTAATTGAAATTCTGCTGAGAAGGTGGGCTAGTGTATAGCTCCCACCCTGATTCCAGCTGTCCTCTCTGATTGCCCAAATGCACTCTGTGATATCTAACTTATAAAGCTTTGACGTGAGCTGTTTTTCCATAACCCTTTATGTTAGGATATGAGTTTTGTGCAAAAGTATTGCCCTTAGTATTGCCAAACTCCAAGAAGGTAAAATTCTGCCAGGCTCCCAAAATACTTGAGACGTTTTTCTTAAAAAGCATGTGAGGTGAAACAATACCAAGTTCTAAGTTCTTTATTTTTGCCATCCATTTTTTGAGCATCCCAGGTAGAATTTGGTCAAGCTTTCAAGTTAATCCTGCAACTCTCCTGAATGCCAAAAGTGTACTTTTTATAAATGGAGCTCATGATATTTGAAGTCCCTAGAACAAAATAAGCTTGCTATTTAGCAGTATTTGGTAATCTGTGCTTATTCAGGTGTTTTATATGGATTAGAAACTGTGTTTTAATGACTCAAATTTGAAAATATTGTCAACTGCCACTTGTGATGATATTGCAGTAACTGCACATTCCAAAACTATAGACTAGAACAAGAAAAAGATCAAGACATTATTTCAGAGGTATATACCCAACTCACTATTTAATGGTATGATAACTGAAAGCTTGTAAAAGCAAAATGCTTTCAATAAGGTTATATGCATTACAAAAGACAGCAGCATATTTACAGTAAAATAATGGTTTTACAGTATTTACAGTAATATAAATATTTACAGTAAATAAAATAAATGGTTCAGGAATTTTATCAGATGTAAAACATATTTAGCTTTTGCTTAGAAATATAGCTACTATGTCATAACACAGCATTGATCTCTTTCTTCCTTGTACAAGTGAAGTATCTTTGTATTTTCACTGTCTATTTCATTCATCACATTTTCTGAAGGTAGATCTTGTCAATGATATACTCAAGAACTGTGCTAGATTTTTAGAATAAGCATTTTTTTGGTACCAGTTACCAGTGACATTTACATCCTTTTTTTCAACTGGAGCTTTATCATGCATACAAGAATCATAAAAAAGAATTAAACCCCTGTGAACTTCTCCTTGAGTATCAAAAACTCCAATAAAATCTAAATGTTTCTGGTTTTATATGATACAAGAGACTATAAACAATTTCTTTCTATTTTGAATTACAGATGGCATCTGCTCAAGATTCCAAATATGTCCAGAAAGATACATCTGATCAGAACTTTGATTACATGTTCAAACTGCTCATTATTGGCAACAGCAGTGTTGGGAAAACCTCCTTTCTGTTCCGATATGCTGATGATTCCTTTACGTCTGCATTTGTAAGCACGGTTGGGATCGATTTCAAAGTAAAAACGGTTTTCAAAAATGAAAAAAGAATTAAGCTACAGATTTGGGTAAGCAAAAAAATAATAATTCCATGAATTAAGCAAGCTATAGTGGGTTGATAGATAGCATTTAAGCTACTGTAGGTTTGCACCGAATGTCATAAACTTTATATATATATATACACACACACACACATATATATTTATGGCATAGTAATGAAAAAGCAGTAAATTATTTCCTGCATCATTTTTCTATCTTGAATAGTAGAGTGTAGATAGTGTTTTCAAGGTGTGGAAGTACAGCAGAGTATATATTTTTAATTAAATTCCATTAAGAAGTAACACAGATTGACACATACTGATAATCTGTGCAGTGAAGTTTAAACTGTGTAATATATTAGCTATTGAGAGCGATACACATTATTAAAAAGTACCTTGAAATACCAGTTAGGATCTGGTTTCTTCACACAAAAACTATAAATTCATGTAGAAGCTGTGATAGTGTCTGCATAAAAGAAGGCATTAATTTTTTGCTCTGTTAGTTATATTTGTCACCCTGATGATCTGAAACATCATCCTTCTGCTGAGGAAGAAAATGTGTGGAATGAGAGAACGGAACAGCTGAGTTTCCTAAGCATGCAAAAACGTCCCTCATCCCTTGCCTACACCTTAGACATGGTAGAAAGGTGCCAAATGTAGAAAAGTGTGATGCCAGGGAATAGGTGTTCTTTTCTGCAAACTTTCCTCAGAAAGAGAGGCTAGCCAATACAGTTCTGCAGGAGCCACTGATGCTCACACCTCCTAATTCTTGGGTGATAGGGTGGTACTCACTTAAAGGAGAGGTGAGGATGGCAGAACATTTAACAATGTGGGATCTAGAGTTAAACCTTCAGGTCTTTGCCATCTTCCTTGAGTGCTTGAAATTTTGAGCAATGTCTCCTTTGTGAGATGCTTGTAACAGCCTTATTAACCAAGATTTTCTTTTTCTATGTATGAATACAAGTAATTTAAAAATGTATTTAATGATGGCAGGCATCAAATCTCAAAAAAACTTGGATCAGGTACGGACAGTTCAGCTAACATATTTTGAACAGCATATAAACTGAATATCTTATTTTAAAATGACACAAAGATGAATTTCACCAAGTTTCCTGGGCTATCTCTGATTCATGTCTTTCTAGGTAGGCTTCAGCCCTTGATATCTCAAATCATTTATTGTTCTGTGCCCTCTAGGAACTGAAACATGGACTCTTTGCCTCTCAACTTCTCTACCTTTTTAAGCTTAGATTTTTGCTATTATCATGAGTATAACAGTGATACATACTAGGTAACTGTATGTCATGTGCATGCTTTCACTGCAATAACTTGCTAGTTTCATTGTAGTACTTTAACGTTGGAGATCACACAGTAATTCATGTTGATATTACCTTATTATTTTTTTATAAGGGAGCAATAAAATTGTGTTCACATTATAGTCTTTACACAGTTCTTCTTTTAATCACCAGGTGTCCTCTACAATGGATTTTATTGTTCATGTTTCTCCCAGCAGAAGTAGCAATGTTAGTTTATGATGTTATATTAATGTGATTAGTTTGACACCAGTATATTTCTCACAATGCCTCTCTACAACACACTACAAATGTGCTTGAGTCCAAGCAGTCCATTAATTTAAGCATGTTCAGGGCTATTGACGGCATAGAGAGGATGTAGCAGCTGTATTCTTGCCAGCTGGAATAAACTTCCAGTCCTAGCAAAACAGATATTTTCTTCTTCTTTGCATGGCAGTAGCATGCAGAGTCCTGACAGTCCTTGCCTGAAAAAAACCTGCAATTGAAATAAGTGAAACAAACACAAGGGCTCAATGTCCCATGGCAAAGAGGGACCAGACCCTCAGAGCATGGAAGAAACCTTTCTAACGTGACCTACCAGGAGGTAGAGTTAGAGACAGGACTTCAGACCTTTTGTGCTAGAGCTTTTTACCCCAGCCAGCACTGCATCTTGTTTGTTTGCTTGGTTTTTTCCATTAAAATTTTAATGCCAGTTCTTAAAAGGCCATGTCATTGTCAAATTAACTCAAATTGCAACAGCTCACTATTGCTGTTTGCACTTTTTAGATTGAGTATTCTGCATTGGAGCATTGTGTTGCAGTCATGCTTGCTGATAAATTGGCTGATTGTTGCACCTCTGGGACCTTAAATAAAATCAGTTAAGTGTCTCAGAAAGCTATTATAGTGCACAAAATCTGAAATAGAGCACTATTACTCCATCTCATAAGCTGTATCAACAGACATATTGTTCTTAATATGCAGTATCTGTATATGTAACATCTGTCTATATTATATTATACTTCATTACTTTGATTATGCAAATGTGTTTCTAAAACGAATAGTAACCCTGTAATATCCATTTCCATTTCAAGCTGCAGTTATGAAAGACCATTTGTATTAGATAAAATATAGAATTGAATGAATTGTAGTGAGGGTAATTTGATGTTAATTCTGAGTAGAAACATCCATGAGGTTATAACACTTCCTTCAAAATCACTGGCAAAGTGACATCATGTGATAAATGATATTCAGCATATATGAAATAAAATGTTCTGCAAAATCTCACAGGTTTGGGTAGTCAGAAGAGACTGGAAGTGCAACTTTAAAATGTGTTCTGAATGACAAGATCGAACTGAATTACTTTGCCATGCATTGCAGTGGAGAAATACATGGAATGTCACTGCTTTGCTGTCCTCACTTAGCAGTAAGATGCAGAAATGTTTAAATACTAATGTTATTAAGTCACCAAAATTCCCTAACTAAAGACACAGTTAATCCAAGAGGTGTTCTGTTAGAATTTTGTACATATTCTTCTTGGGTAGACATTTAAACTTTGTGTTTAATAGTCCTTTCAGCATGATACTATCTGTTCAACTTGAAGCATGTTGGAGCTTGAAACACTAATTTCATCAGATTTCTCACGTGCTTACGCATGAAGGGTGCAAGGTAGTTTGAAACTCAGCATAGGAACTCAAGGAAGCAAAGTCATTATTTCCTAATATAATTCACTGTGTGATTATCACAGATGAACTAGCAAGGGTTGACAGGTTGAAGTAGGTGCTGTTTACATACTGGGATGCCCTGCAGGTCTTTTGTCTGTTTCAGGTTTTTTGTTCTTGCTTTGAGGCAATGATGTCTTGTTCTTGAATTCAAAGGACCTGAATTGAATTGTCTTCTTTCACTGTTCACGTCCAGGAGGATGGGGCTCTCTCTAGTACTTACTGTTGTAACTTTTCCATATGGTCAGAAAGAGCTTTTTTTTTCTTTCTGAGCCAAATACCTTTCCACAATCTTGTTGGAATTGAGAAAGGTTCAGAGTTCAACTGCTGTATGAATTAGTGATAGCACATTACCCTGTTACAGGACCACCAGCCGGCCCTGAAATTTTGTTTCACAGCAAGTTATATATGTGACCACTCTAATATGGACATTAAGAAGACAGCATATTAACATGATTTTTTGCCTTTTAAAGGAGAAAAATCCATAAAAAAGGCATTGTACCTAAAAAGGTATTGATTTCTCAACAGAAAACGTAAGAAATTTTGGAAAGAAATTGTGTGTGTATGCAGCACATATGTACATAGGATAAAAGTCCATCAGCTGTCTTTAGGATGTTTTCCAGTGTCAAATAACAAAAAGCAATTCATTTATCCTCCATTTGGTTTGTGCCAGTAATATCAAAGGGATGAGACTGCAAGGCTATAAGATTCTTTTGGTTTCAAACTGCTAGATTTCAAATTATGATTAATTAAAAAATGGCTTGTCAAAACTAATTTTGACAAAAATACATGCTGAAGAAAATTATTAAAAGCTCAAAGAGGTGTAAATCAGAAAATGAAATTAAGTTCAATCGTATATATCTATCACTATATTCACTGTGTAGCTCATTACATTCAGTATACTGTGTAGCTGTGATACCATAAAGGTCTGCATTACTTTTGTAAACTCTGTCAATGGTTTAATAGAAATAACAGACTGCAAGGGCTTGGAGAAAATGGAGAAAGCACTATGGAGAAAATATAGGCTACTTTGGACAGTAGAATTTGTTAGCTAATGTCTGTCAAATCATTAGATTAAGGGAAAAAAAGGAAAAATAAAGTGCAGATATCGATTCCTAGAAAACCAAGTAAGATTTACAAAGGCAGTTCAACATGTTTGTTTAACTGACAGTGTATCCATACCACATCTTTAGCCCATGTTTAAAATTTATCTGATCAGAACTCTCAATTATTTCTAACTGTTTTCAGTACAAATTTTGTTTGAGAAATAAAACATCAAGTTTTCCCTCTCTGGTCTGTTTGTTACACAAAAATGTTCTAACTGCATTCACACAGTAATGTTTGCATAGTTTCTATCTGATTGCAACACTTTGGTGCAAATATCAAATAAAAACACTACACTGCCTTTTGCTGCTTAGATCATTTTTCCCTGGAACTAGCCATAGACTCTGTGGACCAGGTGCAATGATCACACACAAATAAAAGATATCCTCCTAGGTAAGACAGTGTAAGAACTGCTTGTGTCAGCATATCCTCCCTAGAACTGTGTGTGACAGTTTCATTTGATATCCAAAATGCTGCTGTCTTTGCATCAACTGTTTTCTATAAATTCTCGTAGGGCTTAGGGACTAGGTGAGGGCTAGGTTTTATAAGCTGAAAAAGGAAATTCAATTTCATCAATCAATAATTAAAACTATATTAGCTGTTAAAAAAAATCAATAAATGTTAGGCCCTTAATTTTTTGCTCTACAAGCTCCCTAATGGTGCCTTATCAGTAAAAAGGGATTCAGTTAAAATAAGAGTGTGTATGTGTGTTTGTTAGAAGGGTCTGTGTGAGTACCAGTATGAATGAAAATTGCCTCAATATTGGAGTCATTAAGGAGTGTCCTATAGCAACTTGCAAGAGTCCAGGCAGTGCAGTATTGCAGAAATATCCTGTAACAGTGACTAAGGCTATAGCATCAGTGTGAGAATCACTACACTGTTTCAGAAGAAAGGTTGGGAAGGATGAAGCAATGAAATGGATGTTAAGAGTAGCGGGTGAAGATAGGGGATAGCGAATGTAACAAATGTTTCATCACAGGAATTTGAGGGCCTGATTTTGTCACATCTGACTCATCTGAGTATTTTTAATTGGTACGACAGCCACATCAAAGTTTATTTCATGATTCCTTTCTAAGGTGCTGGTGACAATGTGTAGCTGCTGCTTTGAATACACAGATTTTTTAGATGAGGATAATAAATCTAATACTGAAAAAGAAATTTCCTCATCTCAGCATGAAAATCAAATGTGTATCCAGTAATATATCAGACAACAACTGTTTTGAAGACAACAGCATAGAAGGATGAAAACTGCAGGGGTGAAAACTGCAGGGACTTGGAATTTCTCTGAATCCATCTGTACCAGTAGATTAAAGATACCAAGACTGTCCTTTGGCACTGAGTCCAGCTGGCATGGAATAGCTTTTGGCCATAACCTCTGAAAGAGGATGTACACATACAGATTTTGATTGGGAAAGTTCTCTGTCTTGTGCTAAGTCCTGAACCTTGCCCTGGAACCACTTGGCAGAGTCCTAGCAAGCCTGGGTCAAAACTCTGCTGGAAAACGTGCTGCCAATTTTACGGTATAGACAATTCCATAGACTAGAGATGCTCCCTGGCACAGATTAAGTGGCTGTTAAAGCCAGGGCCTGAAAGGGCAGCAGCTCTAGCCAGAGTAGAGTTAGGCTGACGCGTCTGTGGTGATAAGCAATGCAATATGTTCAAAAAATGTTCTGTCAGAAGGCTCTAAAGTAACCACTCCTGGGAAAAGATGGTTAATGAGGAATGTAGTGGTGGTGGCCAGAATGCAAACTCATCTGGACTTCCCCTGTTAGCTCAAACAAGGTGAAATTCTAGGCAGGTTTTGTTATGGTTTAAGCTGTCCTCCAGCAGATGAATGTTATCCCAGTTGTGATTGGACATTGTTAGCCTAAAATATTCTCTTTCTTCTTCTTTGCTTATTTCTACACAATACACATCTTTGAAGAGCCATACGTAATATTTACTTGAAAGTTTTGGAGTAGGGTCTTGTTTTCATACTGCTATGTTATTTCCTGTATTGCTTCTTGTATCTTCCACTTATGTGCAGGTCATATTTGGTATACTTTATTTCTCAGAAATATTGGCATTAATTAATCATTATTTTTCCATAATTATTTTTTTCTTTTATTTTTTGGTAGCATCTGCAGTTTTCAACAACAGATATTAAAGATTCACACAACCAAGAGAAAGCCGATTACAGTACAGACAGTACTATTGTGTTCCGATCTCAGAGGATGTCCAGGAGTTTTTAATATTTGTATAGCTTGGGGATCTTAGTTACTTCCAGAAGTTGTATATTTTCTTTAATTCAGGCATTCTTGGTGCTCTTTTTACCTTGCCCTGTTTATTCTGTATTCTGTTGCTTGTGCCTGTTCTTCTGTTTATAGTAAAGTTGCACCCATGGATCCAATTCAGCTCAGTTTTCCATTGTTTTAGGTAAGTAGCCAAGAAAAAAAATGCTTGAATAGTTCACTTTTAGCCAGTCAAGTGGAAATGAACAGGTGTGAAGGGGAGATGACTAATGTAGATGTTTGTTGGGGAAAAGAAAACTGCCTACCTAAAAAGCAGGCAAGGCAGCTTGCCTTTTCTTTAAACTTCAGTAGATGCTAGTGGTTTATATAATCTATATAATGTATGTACAATGTAAATAGTCCGTACTGCTCAAAGTTTAAAAGCATCAGAGCAGAAGGAAATATAAGCAGAGACTGAAAAGATAACATGTGTGCTGCTATTTGAAGTTTGACTGCAATTGTTCATACAATGAGGCATGATGTGAGAGAAAACACCAAAGAGTCTGAGTGACAATGGGACCAAGAGTTTATGAGACAGGGCACCATAAAGGGTGTAAAAACTCAGAAACAGTTACAGATACTACATGCAATTGAATGCTGGTATTATTTCCTTGCAAATCACACTGCAAAAGGGTAACAGATGTGATACTGCAGTCCTTTACTGGAAAACAAAAAGTTGAACTCTGTAAAACTTTTTGCAAGAATTGCTCTCTCGGGCCCTATTCTAGGTGTAAAATATGGATGCATCTGTTATAGAATATACACATCTTGTAAAACTACTTGATATATTTCTTGTATAGAACCAGGGCCCAGTCTTCAATGCCAAAGAAGATCTTGGCAATGTAAAAGGCATTCTCAGTTCAGACAGACTTTAGTGCGAAGAGCACATACTGTACACTTTGTGAGACTGGCCACGTTGGCCAGTGATGGCACTTTTGAAATTGATAAGCTTTTATTTTAAAAGTACCACTGGCTATTCAAATATTGATGCGGCATTACAATTTTATTGCTATAAAAAGCACACATCTTGAGGGTTTCAAATATTGGTTCTAAACCCAACTCAAAAAAAGGATGATGCCTATCCCTTGAGCACACTGGCTTTCACTGCCAAAACTGCTCCTTTGCTGTGATTTTAAAGTTTCCTTATTATTTTTGTTATCACAACAGCAGCTTCTACTAATGGATTGAAAGATGTGGTCTTATCTTTACGTCTGAGAAAGCTGGTAGGATGTGTAAAGCATCAAGGCGTGTAAAAACTCTGGATTGCTTAAATGCTGCAAGAAGATGTAATGTTAATATTACTGCCTAGCTATAAACAATGTCAATATTTTCATGTTTCTTTTTGGCTCGTTCCCCTCCTGCTGCTTCTACTTCTAGTCTGTAAATACCTCTACTTAGGTAAATGCATACTGGGACTTCTGATTGTGTTGCAGTTGGACCATCTGTTTTCCTGTTTTCCAATTAAAGTTGCACTGCTAAGGAATTATATGGTTCTGGGAGTGGCAACCGTGTACAGAGCCCCTTAGCCTCCGGCCTGTGATTTAAATCCGGGTCAGAACTGATCAATAGTTGTTCCTGTCTGTTGGATGTTTCATTGATCTATGTGAAATGAGTTCAGCAGTCTTAGACTGGTTTCTAATTAACAAGTCCACTTTGCTTCTCCTAAAGCTATCTGAAATTCTGATGTTGTGAACACTTCTGCATGCATTATCACACTGATTCTTTTAGATTTAAAATGTTGTTTTAACCATTTGTTTAATGTTATCTCTGTGAAAATTCGTGATCCATAAGTGTTAGGAAAATAGTTGGAGAAGTATCATGTGTACTCTCTCTGTACACCTTCCTAGGCAACTTCTTTTGGCCACTGCCAGGATACTTGGCTAGAGAGCCCCGTGCCCTGATCCTCTGTGCTTGCTTTTACACTCTTATGCACCAAAGTGGTTGCAAACTCCTGGCCTCAGATAGTTTGGAGAGGAAACTTGAAATAAATGCCAGTACTTCGCTGTCAAAGACTCCTGTTATCAGTAAAACGATACATCTGTGTTCAAAGGCAAAGATCAGTTGGGAAGAGAAGATGGCATTTAGTGCAATATAAATTCTAGATAAGGCTTATATCTCTGTTTAAGTGGATATTTCCATGGGGATTCTTTAAGAGAAACTGAGCTAGTTAAAGACTCTAGAACACTTATTTTTTTAGGCAGTTTTCTTCATCGGACTCCTGAGAAATGTATCCTGCCATCATTTAGGCCAACAAATTATCATCCTGACAGACCCAAAGTAATTGCAGCTCTCCCTGACCTGTCACCAGGCAGGCTGGTATAACACTTTTCAGCTCCTTTTGCCTTCTACATCACGATCTGAGAGTCACCAGGTTTTCCTGTATAGGGAAGCATATACCAGTGGAAAAACTGTCATGGACCAGCACTTACATGTGTGCAAACATCAAATAGATGCTACATAAGCTTCTTGAAAGCTGGTGATGAGAAAGAGAAAGGAAGATGAAAAAGTCTTTCATATGTTTGTACCCAAATAGCAAGATCTTTGATTTTGCTCAAAGTGAGGAGTCACGATGGGAAACAAAAAGGGCATGGAACAAATTTTGCTATGATAGGGATCTGAAGTAAGAACAATAACCTTGTGCTAATGTTGAAAAACAAAGAAGCTATTTTAATTGTTCAGGCTGAATAAAATCCAGAGAAATCTAATAGTTTACTTTAAACTGTGAGATGTAACTTTTACTAAGTAATCATTTTAAGAAGCAAGAATAAGTCTATTTCTAAAATGAAATTAGTATTGACAGCATTCCTTAAAGTGAAATCAACTGTGCTGCCAAGTCCTGTGAACCATTTTGGCAGCACATTCAAGACATCTATACAGCTGCAGTGAATCTACAAAGCCTACACAGGCTCTTCACTGCATTTTAATAAGATTCATGTCATAGATTAGAGCAAAATGTTGCACTCTTGCTGTGCAGTTGTTGCTTTGAAATTGGAGGACCAGAGCCTTGGATGGGAGCCATAATGTGAATACCATGAAAAGGGGAGTGTAAAATCAGTATTTAAAGCTCACTTTTGCCTTCCCCCGCTGCTCAGTGCAAGCTGTTTCCCTGTGCTGTGTTAGAACAGCTTAAAGTCATTCTGAAATTATGTTGGGTTGAGAGGGGCACAAGTGACAGAGGGAGGATGGAGGTCGCACAAAAGCAACTCATTTTTATTTAACGCTACCCAATTTGCATTACATCCTGGAAGTAAGGTAAGCTTAAGTGCATTGTCTAAGAAGCCAGAGCCATAAGGGACCCCGTGTCTTGTCAGGATAATGTTTGTAGTAGCTAACACATTATGGGCAATGCACCCAGCTTTTACACGTGAAGTGATGACACCAAGCAAAACAGCATCTCTGGAGGACTTAGCTCTGTATTTACATTATTATTTCTTGGTCAGCTAAGAAAAAATAGTTAGGATATTGGTTGCATTTTCTTTTTCTAGTAAAGAAGCTGCTTTTTCCACTTTTTTTTGTCTTTCTGAAAACAGTGTGGTTGAAAGCTAATCTCCTTCAATCTTTTCTGAATAAATATATTGTTCTTCTGTAATCTTCTAGGTACTTTCTGGTTTAACCCAGATTGTTTTATTACTCATTGCTTATAAACAAATTCTTTCCACAGTTTTTACTTGTTATGACTTTATTTATTCAGTAATTGCAGTTTGAGAAATAGAGAGAATTCTGCCTCAATGAATTCAGTCAACAACTCAGATGGAAGTTGTTGATGGTGTAATTTACCCAACTTGTTTACTCTAAAATTAAGATGGTATCCTAATATGGGGGTTATTATTTAAGTGTATTTATAAAAAGAAAAAGGAATTTAGGTCTGTTGCAGGAAATCAGTTGTTCTGTTCTGACAGAATGGTACTTGGTGGACTTTTTTGCCCCATATAGATTGATTAATAATGCATTTGGCTTATTTTATTTGGAAATAAAGGCAACCCTGCAGAAAGGAATATGAAGTAATCTTTCACTGAGGTTTCTGTATTTCCTTTCTTGGGTGGCTTGGTCTGTCACACTGGTGAGTGAGGCCTATATTTATTCAGATTAATGAATCATTACAGGATGAGCTGAGCTAAAAAAAGCCTGGAAGTGTAATATTTTATAATTACATATTTTCGTATAATTAGGACCCGTATTTTCTGCAATGTCCTGAAATCTTCTGGAACTGCTTATTTCTGACCTCTTCTTCAAAAAACATTCAAATTCTAGTCATACATGAGACTTCTTAACAGCCGTAAGTGCAATTTACTTTAACTGTAATTTCAGTGGAGAAATCTGTTTGTGATTAGGATTCCTAGTGGATATGATCACACAGGAGACAGATTCACCTATGTTAACTGTGAACTAGAAATGTGAGAGTGAAGTGTGGAAGCATCCCAGCTGGCTGGATGTAGAATAGAATAGAATAGAATAGAATAGAATAGAATAGAATAGAATAGAATAGAATAGAATAGAATNCCTGGGCAACCTGTTCCAATGCCCGACCACCCTTTCCCAGAAGAAATTTCTCCTCATCTCCAACCTGAACCTCCCCTGGCGCAACTTGCAGCTGTTGCCCCTAGTCCTGTCACTAGTTATCTGCGAGAAGAGGCCAACCCCCACCTCACCACAGCTTCCTTTCAGGTAGTTGTAGAGGGCAATAAGGTCTCCCCTGAGCCTCCTCTTCTCCAGACTAAACAAGCCCAGTTCCTTCAGCCGCTCCTCATAAGACCTGTGCTCCAGACCCTTCACCAGTTTCGTTGCCCTTCTCTGGACACGCTCCAGGGCTTCGATGTCTTTCTTGTGGTGAGGGGCCCAAAACTGGACACAGTACTCGAGGTGCGGCCTCACCAGGGCTGAGTACAGGGGGACAATGTAAGATTAAATGTAAGATTCTTTCACTGTACAAATAAAAGGAATCAAAGAAATTTCCTGGGTCAGATGGCGGTTAGTAACGAAAAGACAGGTAAGTAAGGACAAGCTATGTTGACGGCAGAGGACATCAGGCTTAGAATGGATTATGGAAAGGTTTTAGGACTCAAATAGTAAAATTAATAGTAAAATTAATAAGTAGCAGGAGAAAGGAACTCAAACTGAAGACGGGTGCAGAAAAATGCTATTGCAATGAGTAGAGGAACTGAAGGAAATCGAAACAAAAAGTGTGGCTTTTTTACTCTAGAAAACAAAGCTAAGACTAGTGCTTTGGTTTTTTGATGAAGTTGTACTTAATTTTGTTCAAAACGTACAATTCTCTGCTGAGAAACAGTTTAGACAGGAAAACTTTGTAGTCAGGCCTGTTATTTACATGACATCAATGTGCTGCCAGAAGAAACCTGTAACAAATGAACAGGGTATGTATTGATGTTCTGTATAACAAACAGAGGCGTTCATGAATTGCCTTAGAAAACGTGTGGAGTTGGGCTGACAAATGGCACATTCACTGTTCTGAATGCTCTCAATTACTCCCTCCCCAAACATACAGTGGAAATTCATGCTTGTGTGGTGTTTCAAATATGGCAGTGGTCTTATTTACAGTACCTCAAGGACTCAAATATTTGTCTTGCTTCATGTCCATGAGCCACTATTCTTCCAGTTCTTATTGAGGCTAAATGACTTTCAGAAAGTCTATGCATGCAGATGCTAAGAATGCTTTTTCACAGCACTCTGCTTCAGGCAGTTTAATGAAATGAGGGGGTCAGACTAGTGTTATTAGCTAACTGCATCCTGTAAGATAGGGCTGGTGGCAGGTAGGAAGAGTCATAACAGAGGCATGACTCAAGGGTGATCAACAGAAAATCAATTTGGTCATTGGATATGATGAGTCTGGTAGACAAAGAAACTCACTAGACGTCAACTGAGTATGAATATGTCTGTTTGCTATGTTGTAGGGAGTATGAAATCTATCAAGGCAGAAAGGCATTAAAAAGATCATACAATGGCAAGGGGGATTATAGTTACTTTGGCTGGAAAATGGAAAGGCTGACAAAACCAGTATTGGGCTAATTAGAGGGAAAGGGAGGAAAAAAGTTATGTGATTGAAGCATGTATGAGGAGTCCTGTGAAAATGAATGTCAGGCCTGAAGCAAGACAGTAATTAACAGCCTGAAGGATGACAAGACCTTACAGAAAAGTCAGAGAGTTCAGGAGAAATGCCTTTACAATGAGGATAATGTATACCATTATGATTGTACAGGAACAAGAGTCTTAAAAGCTAAATGGAAGAAACAATGATGGAAGATGCTATTTGTGTATTGGACATCAGATTTGGGGATTAAACCCATATATATTTGGAGCTAAAATCACACACACTTCTTGCTCTATTTCAAAGGCCAAGACTGCCTATGGAAATGTCCTGTTATAAACCAGCCATTATGAGGGTTGGTCTATATGAAAGGAATGATCCTATGATTTTAAAAGGATAGAAAGAAGAAAACCTGGAATCTCTTCATACATTCTGACAGTCCCATACGTGTTGATAAGCAATGCAAGTCGTTGCTAAAGGACATTATATATGCTAAAAGTTTACATGAGTTAAATTTATAGGCGTATATAATGAGTTACATTTATAGGTGTAGAAACTACCTTCAGCTCAGGAAATCACAGAGCTGCATGTGGTTTGATGTTAGGGGTATTTTAAAAGAGCTATCATATCTGTCCACCTTCCTGTTACAATTTTCCCTAGAACATTTAATTATCAACACTGTTACAGAGGATACCGACTAGATATGCTTCTGATCTGCCCTAGCAAGACTGGCTGTACAGACACATTTATTTACATGTAAACCAGATCAATTCTTTGCTTTCTTCCAGGAAAAGCTTCCCTGCTTTTTATGAAGCTATACTTCCTAGTTAGAAAAGTGCAAGAAAATTCAGTCACAGCCATTTTAATACTCAGGCCTCAGTCATGTACAAATGAACCTTAACACTGAAAATAATGGGATCCAGGGGAATAGGAATTTTATCTGCCTGTCCCTTACAAACAAGGTTTTCTGAGAGCTGTCATGTAGCAGCACACAAGTAATCACAGAAGATGATGGTGGTGAGGCAAGACTGCAGTCTTCTTGTTTCATCATGGAGAAAGATGCAGGTCAGGAGCTGGGAAGATTCCAGGAAATCTTATGGTAATATTCGTGCTTTGATTCCCATTTTTAAAGGATTTTTAAGAGGGTAAAGTTCATATAATTATCTTGTAGTTCCTGATAGATTACATACCAGATTTCTTTTGCTAAATTGTAAGATTTCTTTACTTCTGTTTAAGCCTCAGATATCACAGTCTATTTCCTGCTGAATCTCTTTATAAATCCTAGGCCTGGTACAGTGCTTCTTAGATGTTCATATTTGGGCCCATAGTGTCCTCTAGGACAGCCAGATGTGGTCTGTGAAGTGACCATGTATTAAAAGATAAAATACATTATCAGACAGGTAAGCAAGCAAACAAAATGAGGGGAAATTAGTAGTTTACATTATTAGCCCAACCAGTATTTGGCTAGAAATAAAAACTCTTCGTGGGACATCTCTGAAAAATAAGTTGAATAACCTTGACTTAGCCCTATTTTCCCTCTGCAAACATAGGAACACTACTATCTCCTACCTGACTTACAATAACCATTGTCTCTTGAGTTCTTAGTTTCTTTTTTTCTTCTTCCTTTGTATAAAACATGGAGTTCACTCTGATGACAGCAGAGCCCTTGGGACTTAATTCTTTGATATTTTCCATTTTGTGTTGCCAGCTAGGAAGTGAAATGGAATTGTATGACTTACTTTCTCTCTGCGTGTGAAAGAACAAGTAAATATGTACACCTTAATTATAAGAGTGGGAGAAGGTTTTGAGGGAAGTCTGGCTTAGGTTTTGATACGAAGACCTTGTATTTTGTTCTGGAAAGATGCTAGGGGCTGTCTCTGTTGACAGTGATAAACACATGTTCATTTAATACATCTTTTGTCTCAGTGCAATTGTGCAAAGCAAAGTTTCCAGCACACAGTGTCCTACCACACAAAGGGTCTCAAACACAAAGCAATGACACAGAAGCACAGCGTGACAGTCTGCACATAGTAGAAACAAGCAATGTTTTTGTAAACCTTTTAATGTATTGGGCCTTTCTTTTTTTCCCTTTTGCTTTTTCTACTTGATTTACTTCCATGTAGTACAGTGAGAACATAAAGAGTACCCAGGGGGTTTGCCTACTTTACAGCCCAACGCTAGACAATCTCTTCTGAGTGCAAAGGTAAATTTGTTTGTTTTTATTTTCCCTGTGTACAGAAGTTCTTAGAAACTTCTGCAGGATCTTAGAATCATTTTGAAGGCCAGAAGAATTAACTTACTGCAACTGTTTCTTTCTGATTATGCAGAAGAGAGCCTGTGTTAATGATTTGTGTAAATATAAATTTCAACAGACCAAAATGAATATGTCTTTTGTAAGAACCTGAGTTTTCAAGAGTAGCACTCATTACTATGTCTGTTTCTTTTGGAAGTATATAGTTAAATCCACAGGTGCAGTCCAGTGACACAGGAATATCTTGTTTAGTGTGTTTATAAACATGGCCTATGTTGAATGAAGTTTAAATGCTGGAAGTTTATTTTATTTTACCAATTAAAACAAATGGGTAGGGTAACCCATATAAAATGTGCATTAGTATGTTTTCCATTGATTTGTCTCATTAAATATAACTCCAGATCTAAGTAACATAGGATTTTTTTTCAGACTGCCTTGTGGATTTTGTCAGTGTTGTATGAACAAGGGTTTTAAATGTGGTTGACTGTTTCATCGTTTTCTATCATAGAATCACAGAATGGTTTGGGTTCGAAGGGACCACAAGGATCATCTAGTTCCACCCCCCCTGCCATGGGCAGGGACACCCTACACTAGACCAGATTGCCCAAAGGCCCATCCAGCCTGGCCTTCAGCACTTCCAGGGAGGGGACCTCCACAGCTTCTCTGGGCAACCTTTTCCAGTGCCTCACCACCCTCACAGGAAAGAATTTCTTCCTAATATCTAATCTAAATCTCCCCTCTTTCAGTTTAAAGCCATTACCCCTTGTCCTATCACTACACTCCTTAATAAACAGCCCCTTGCCAGCTTTTCTGGTATACCTTTAGGTATTGGAAGGCCACGATTAGGTCTCCCCGGAGCCTACAACCCCAGCTCCCTCAGCCTGTCCTCATAGGAGAGGGGCTCCAGCCCTCTGATGAACTTTGTGGCCTCCTCTGGACTTGCTCCAGCAGCTCCATGTCTTTCCTGTACTGGGGACCCCAGAGCTGGACGCAGTACTGCAGGTGGGGTCTCACAAGAGCAGAGTAGAGGGGGAGAATCACCTCCCTCGATCTGCTGGCCACATTATTTCTGATGCAACCCAGAACACAGTTGGATTTCTGGGCTGCTAGGACACACTGCTGTCTCATGTGGAGTTTTTCATCAGCTAGCACCCCCAAGACTTTCTCCTCAGGGCTGCTGTCAATCCATTCTCTGCCCAGCCT
>VWZZ01005574.1:3998-22650 GCA_013399095.1 Psophia crepitans
ATGTCTTTCCTGTACTGGGGACACCAGAGCTGGACACAGTACTGCAGGTGGGGTCTCACAATAGAGGAGTAGAGGGGCAGAATCGCCTCCCTCAACCTGCTGGCCACACTGGACACAGTTGGCTTTCTGGGCTGCCAGCGCACACTGCCGGCTCACGTTGAGTTTTTCATCAATTAGCACCCCCAAGTCCTTCTCCTCGACCGTGCCACACAGCTTGGTGTCATTGGCAAGCTTGCTGCGGGTGCACTCGATCCCACCGTCCATGTCGCTGACAAAGATGTTAAACAGTGCCGGTCCCAGTACCGAACCCTGAGGAATGCCACTTGTCACTGATGTCCACTTGGACATAGAGCCATCGACCACAACTCTTTAAGGTCCCTTTCCTACAGTTCTATTTTTCATGATAGCAAGTGTTCCCCCACAGGACCATAATTATACTGAATCGTGAATATAAGCAGTAGATTGCAGACCCCATACAATCCTGTCCGGCCCCTCGATTTTGTTAGTGGTAGGTAATCAGCAGGTCTTTTGCCCTTTTCAGTTCAAGGATCTTTTCTCTGGGCAGTCGCAAAGCATGACACGTTATCACTGATCAGTAGCGTGCTGCTCTGCCTGGGTGAACTACAGTGAGATGAGCGATTTCTCCTTTCGTTGCTATTACAAGCAAGTCAAACCTGTGAGTTTCTGCAGTGCAGCACACACACCTCAAAGGACTGACAATTAACAGAACTAGTCTTGGTGTAGTCAAAGACTGTCCAGCCTTGCTTCTGAGCTGTGCATTCAGGTGAAAGAAGAAAGAAAGAGTTGCAGTGTGTCCTGCTCTGAAAATTCCACAGCTTCTCTTCCTTTGCATTGAGGTTTAGGTGTTCTTTCTGAAGTAACACTTGCAATTCTTGTTTTCACTCCAGTCCTCTGCCTGGAGAAGAGAACCTGTCTTCCAGATTTTAAAGGAATTAGATTATAGAATTGCAATTTCACTTTGAAGTATTGGAGTGCATGGTATGCACGCATCTTAAAAAACATCTAATCAGGCTTTGGCTGTTACTTGTTGGTCTGGTATGTAGTTAGAGCCTATGCTCTAACAGTTCCTCTCTGCTGTCTCTCCTCTATACTTCAACAATAACTGGCCAGAGAAAGAAATATTTCTAGATGAGTGTCTACTTAAGCAAAGTACTTTAAGTACTTTAACCTGAATCTAGCCTCCATTTTTTAACCTGGCTGCTACTTGTTGCATCTTAAAAGGCTTATTTTGCACCTCGGTGCAACTTCCGTTGTTACCAGTTGAGCTAAACTTTTCACTTACCAGGTTCTCTTCCATGTCATCCATAATCCAAAAACCCCAACCTGTTCTACTCCTAAGAAACAGCCATGTATACACAACCTAATCTGGAGGGGCACCCAGAGTGAATGGCTCAGCTCTGGCAGTATGAGGCTTTGCCTGAGGGGAGAGAACAAGAAGTCAGAACATACCTTCACTCTGTATGGCTAGGAGAGAGAAAGGGAATGGGCCTTTTTTTCATGTGTCCTTTCCTCCACCTCATGATTGAACTCCTCCTTCACTTGTCTGTCCCCAGCCATTTGTCTTTTAACTAAATTTTGTGTTGGTCCTCCACAGAAAAGCTGGACATCATTCAGAGCTGCCAGCTTCTCTGGTGTGGCATGCTGCACATAAAAGTGCCACCTTTCACATGGATCCTCTGCACTCTCTTGTCCACAGCATCCAGATAAACACTGAAGGCCAACTTCCATTTGTGTGTGCTTTGCTGGAAGCACTAGATACAGTGGTAGGAAGGCACAGAGTCCAGAGATGTCCCTTTGGAACCAACAAGAAACCACAACTTCTCCTTCCCTGACAAAGCAGGTAACCTTCCTGCACACTCCTGCAAAGTGCTCTATGGTATCTCTTTGAAGCTGAGTGCACAGAATTACAGACAGCTGTGGTAGTTTCCATGTGTGAGGTCAATTCAGCATCATGCCCTGGTGTTGATCAGGGGTAATGTTATAACCTGCTTTCCTCAGCTGGTCTCAGGGGTACTACTGATGCTTCAGCAGAAATGGGGTGACAGCCCTGTCTGACCTTATAAGAAGTACCCAAGATCACCTGCAAATTCAGATTCAAGCCAGGATGGTGATGATGACAATGCCTCCGCAGGAAAGGTATGTTTTGTATGCTGCATTTCAAGCATGTTCATATGACTGTCCTTTTGTTTGGCCTTCTTCAGTTCCAGACATATTCACCAAGATCCTAGCCACCATAATGGCTTGCTACTGGAAAAACACTGAGTTAGAGTATGGGTTGATGTTAACCTCCAAAAAATGGTTCATTGGTGTTTAGTTTTTCTATGGGTTATGTATTTTAACTTTCAAGGTCTCAATTGAAGCTAGTTAAATCTCTGAGGCTACATCTATACTAGAAAATTATCAGGGTCATAAATAGCATAACTGTTTGATTGCTGAACTCTTCCTTGGCACAGTTCTGGTCAGTGCCACCAGTAACCCTTCCAGTCACTGCCTTGGGGTATATTTTGGGGGACAGTATGTGCCAATGATGACTGTTGTGGATAGTCTGAAGGAGCTGCCCTATTTTGGAAAAGAAAGGTTTAATTGCACTGACAGGTGCTTAAACATTGTGCCTGGTCTCAGGGTTAACTGGAGTCCTCACCCAGCTGAAAGCCTGTAGAGGGATGGCAGGACATGCATGTCTGACACTCATGGGAAACACGCCAATACATCTTTATGTCTTTTTCCCAAGCTTAGTACACAACCCTCCTGCGAACATCCATTCATACAATCCATATGGCCAGACTGCATTCCTAAAGCCATCATTACCCTACACAAATGCTCTCATGCTGTATATAGATATATTGTGCTATCCCATTATCCTCACCTCATTCAACAGTGATGAGCACCTTGGCTGGTCATGGAGTGGCTGTTCACACACCTGGGAAGTTTCATATCTGTGGGAGATAACGGGCCCTGGTACAGTCATTTTGTACAACTGATAAATAGTACCATCATGTCTTACATTAGCAAACAGGGTATCGTGGTTTAGCCCCATCCGGCAGCTAACCCCCACACAGCTGCTCACTCACTCCCCCCCCATCGGGATGGGGAGAGAATGAGAAGAGTGAAAGTGAGAAAACTCCTGGGTTGAGATACAGACAGTTTACTAAGTGAAGCAAAAGCCGTGTGCACAAGCAAAGCAGAACAAGGAATTCATTCCCCACTCNCCCACTGGCAGGTCAGTGCAAGAAGCGGAAAAGGCCTTGGCTCTGTGTAAGCACTGCTCAACAGCAACAAAAACATCTCTATATTATCAACACTGTTTTCAGCACAAATCCAAAACATCCCAGTACTAGCTACTATGAAGAAAATTAACTCCATCTCAGCTGAAACCAGGACAACACAAGACATTTGCCTGTGTCCTTTACTCCAGTACCTGGTGGATCAGGTATCATGTTAATGTGTGTACAGTCTACCTGTTAGGAGTACTGAACAGCTGCCATTTCTAGAGCCAACAGCATCTTCTGAAAGACTTTTCAGAGTCTAGAGGTGTGATGAGGTTTGCCTGAGACATCAAAACTGAGTTTCCAGAATCATCCCACCACCCTTTCAACCAACCTATCAGAAGCCTTTCTGATACCTTGCTATGTGAGACTGCATCCTTTGGTCCTATACCATGTTAGGCTAAGATGAGCAGTGTGCTTGAACTCATGAGTTTGCTAAATTCTTATTGTGATGTTGACCAAAACCAAGCTCAAGAGTCATATTAGGTTTCCTTTTTTCAGCTGAGTTGGGAATCGTTCATCAACTCCATCAAAACTCAGCAGCAATTTCCAATTTCTTGATTCCATTATTTTCAAGTCCATGTTTCCTTCCAAGAAGGCACACCCCCGTGAGGTCTGAACCTTCACAAGTCCCTAGGGCTTGGGAAGTTCCTTGGGTACATCTGTGAACAGGTTGTTTCAGAAGCACTCACTATAGCACACTTTCATTAATGTGTCTTTCATTGCCATTATTTCTGCCTACAGAATAAAAGCCTGACTCGCTGTCAGGAGCTTTTTCCCACACCACTAGTTTGCAAAGTTCCTCTATCATTATAGCAAAGCTGTTCTTAAACCACAAACTTGTCAGCCATTTTTTGTTCTTGACCTCAAACATCCATGATTCAGAAATAGCTCACAACAGGAAGACATGGCAGTCTTGACATCATACACTCAGAAGTCAAGGTCTTTGGAACATATCCTGAGACTGTTTGCCTTCACTGTTGGGATATCCAAAGCCAAAACCACCGTACAGAAGCCAATCGGCTAACAGGTTGTAAGATTACACTAACATTTGCTCAAAGCTAATCTCAGTAATCAAAACATACACCATTGACAAATCTTGGCCACTGGGGGGCTTATTTACAAGTGTTTTCATCCTTGAGCCTGCAGAATGCCCATCTTGACCCACATTTTCATCCAACTTTAAAAAAGCTTACAGAAATTCAAAAGAGCAGACATCAGACTGCTGTTTGTGCAAAGCGTTCAGATCCAGCCAAATCTGATGCCATGCATTAATCCACATGAATTAGAAATGGACACACAGGCTGTAACACAAAAAAAACCCAAAACCAAAAAATACTTATTAATAGCCAGAGTTCATTGAGATTCATAGATTGAATGTGTATTCACTATCTCTCTCCCCACCTTCCTGTAGTTTGATATGTCCTAGAATGGTATAATAATTCAGATTGGAAGTGATTTCAGAAGGTCATCTAATCCAACTCAGTCCCTGGTCAGCTAATTAATTTCAAATTTAGATCTTCTCAAATTGGAGGCAGAGGTATTGAAGGTGCAGCAGTGTGCTCAGATGTCAATGCCTCCATTTTAAGAAGGCAAAATACTGGTATCTCATGTGCATGATACTTTTCTGTTAGGGCAGAAAAGTATGTGTTTGATAGCGGTAATTATCACCAAAGTCAGAATGGATTTGTGGGCTGGGCCTCTCAAAATATGTCTCCTCAAGAAAGGCCTCTGTTTTCACAAAGAAAAGGTTGGGGCGGAGAGTCAAGAAAAGCTAGTTGCATCTAATTCAGTCACCTCCTAATATCCACATATTTTTCCTGGAAAAAAGTAGTCTCGACCCTCTCAACCTAGCGATTGATGATATATCCGAGGACACTGCAAGCATTAGGCACACACTAGCAAAGTCCTGTTCTCAACTGAATGCCTCATAAGGACAGAGAATAAGCTCCTCATTCTGAATCACAGTATCTGTCTTAAAAAAACCTGATTGCTTGTCACCAGGACAAAAGGTCAGGAATAACAATGAATAGCCTAGAGGAGGGATAAAAATAGTCACTTACAGCTGTATCCTTTTTTACTGGTACACAGTAGGACATAAGGTGGCAAGGGAGAAGGGTAAGATGAGTCAAAAGGATTGGGGAGGAGGAATTATAAAGCACAGTTGTAGTGAACTCCATGAATGAGAAGTTAGAAAAAAATAGCAAATTATCAGCTCTGTGTAGGATCTATAAAAGCAACTCTGAAGGCAGTAAGCAAGCTAGTCTACCGGCTGGAGCTATAAAATGGACAGTGAACTCAGAGATGTTTGTGAAGAGCAGACTAGTTAAATCTAATAGATTACAAACTCAGTGACAAAAATGATTCATATATCCATGTCCAAAATTCACGCTTCTCTAATTTCTCCTCAGCCACTGTTAAACATCCATAGGCAACTATGCTTCCATTGACACTCTGGGCAATTAAAGAGCAAGAATCTCTTTCTGTAGCCCATGAATAAGAATCCACAGACATTGAAGTAGCTCCAACAGGAAAGACTCATAGTAGCAGTCCAAATATCCTCAGTCTTGCAAGTAGGTCTATGGGCACAAATCCCTTGGGCATTAAACCTATATTTCCCACTAGGGTAACGGTATAAAAGGTAGCAGCTCCCAGGTATACTTTTGCAGAAAAGCTCTGATTCACACAGAAACTTAACTACGTGGAGTGAGTGAAGAAGTTTAGGCAACCATAGGTGCCCTGCTCACAAGACCTTCTGTTAATTTTTAAGTGAGTATCTCTGTGTATATCGTGCAGAGAGCTTAAACACCCAACGGTAAAAAACTACAGTGATAAGACTTGAGCCGCATAAATCTAAAGTAATAAGTTACTTCTAAACTACTGAAACTGATTTTAATCAAAGGCAGGTCGAGATAAGAAGTAGAGTGGCAACTTCTTGCTATCCAAAATTACAGCCTGCTCGAAAGTTAGTCCTAGTTCACATGCAAGAGAAGACTAAATTTGCTTTAGCCCAAAGTAAAATAGAGAGGATGAATGTAGCAACAAGCCACCTTTTCCACTACTTCTGGGAGAACTAGTTAGTGTCTTTCACCATTATCAGTAGTGCCCAGTAACAGCTGTGACTTTCCCATCCAAGCCAACTCAAAAGCATGCAGAGAAGCAAGTATAGGACAAAGTTAGTACAGCACAGAACAGGACAGAAACCTGCTGAGACCCAATTATGCCTTTACAGGTTTTGGTAGCAACGTTCAATGTTCACTGCATTTCAGACTCAAGTGGTTTATAGTGGTTTCCTTTACACAAAATTCCTTCCTCATTTTGCTCACAGGAAAAGCCATGTCCAAAGAACAAACTGGGATTATTCATCAAGGGTAAGGCTGTCTGGAAAACCCCAGGTTCGTGTGCTACAAACCCTGCAATGACTAAGGCATGGTGTGGCCATGAGAAAGGATGATCTCATGTTTATGGCAGCAGATCAGTGCTGAAAGGAACTGGATTCTGTCCCTGATTCACTCATAAAAGAAAAACTCCATAGAAATTGATCCATTTTAGAGTAGGTTACAAATAGTGTGAAGAAGATCAACATCTTTAACTCTAAATTCTATGAGAGTTAAAATTGACCTAAGTCCGTTCAACCGGATACAAACACTCCTGTGCTCCACATTCTCCCTTGTGCCCACTCTCATCATCATGAAGCCCCACAAAGCGCACAACAGATCAAAAACAAACCCTGCAAAGTAACAGATATTTGTTACTTGCCGATTTAGCTCTTTGATTTGGCTCCTGTAGGATAAGATATGGGCAAGTGTCAGCAGAAGGGAGGGCAGAATCACATAGCCACAGGCGCAGAGAACAGTAGCACTTGCTTATGTTGTTGCAGTACTGCGCTGTAACGTACGGGCAACCTAGTGAGCTGTGAGAATGAAACAAGTTCTTGAAGAGCTGATCGCAAAGTGAGCTTTGCTCATTTTGTGCACTGGAGAAGGCAGGGATATCGTAAATATGGTCACAAATTTTAATACCTACTGAAATGTGTAAATACAAGTAGAAACAGGGAATCAGTAACTCCAATTCTGGCACTTTTGAGTGCTTTACTTCACAGCATTGAGCATTTTTTTTGTGCATGTATAATTTATGACAATTTTTGTGCACCCAAACATAAGTCCTTTTATCTCACCTCCAGGATAATCCTACAAATGCTAGGAAGCATTTCTTCTCAGCCAGGCTAGCAGAACAAACTAATTCTGGTGTGTTTGTAGGCCAACCCTTTTCTGAGAGTTGATTCAATTAGAAACTAAAACTGTTTAAAAAAAAAAAAAGAAAAAGCTACAGCTAGTCTTCAAGTTCTAAGAAAAATTGTATTCTGGAAAAAGATAAAACATTCAGCTTCTCAAGAAAATCTGTTCTTCTGAAAACTAAAGAGCAAATTTAGATCATTAGATCAAATACATATATTCTTACCATTATCATTTCTGATATTTTGTTGATAGAATAATCCAGTGCCAGTACGGACATTTTCCTGACATTTATTTAAAGTGCTCATTTTTTCCTTAATTTTATCCTGTCTTTAAGTTAGGAAGTGATGTATTTCTCCTGATGTTCTGGCAATGGTCACCTTTAAACGTGACTGACATAGGCAGTTTGGTTGGGCAGGTGTGATGAAAGCATTTCCAGCACTGCAGCTGCAAAAGTTCTGGGATATGTAGGTTATCTAGAACCTTGACGTAGCCAGATGCAAGACAGTGGTCAAGTTCTCCTGGAAAGTATCTCTTTAATTTCAGTTTTGTCTCGTGACCCCTCTTGATTTCAGGAACAGGAAATACTTGTGATGACGGCAGTGGCAAGAAATTAAAACATCCTCTCAGACTTTAACAGAAGTGTTTACTTCTTTGTGTCAACTTCCTCTCGCATTGCCTGTTTGGTGACTTGTTATGGTCTCCACACAGTTTAACAGCAGTTAACATTCCCTATCAGAATTGTAAAAATAAGTTACTAGAGTTGATGCGCTTTAGCTTTTAGGTGCAGTTCTTCATGAACTGTCATAGGAAAGAATGACTGTGGTACAGTGGTATTCACTGTTTCATAATCTGTAAAAACTAGTCTTGTTTCAGAGACCAGAAATGAGTTCTCAGCTTCCAAAGTCCGACACTGTTATCTGCTCTTGCCAATGGGTTTTAACATGCCACAGAAGCAAGATGGTCTCCAGAAAGGACAGCTACTTAGTTCTGAAGACCAAAAAGGGTTGGGGAGTTAGAGGTACAAATCCTATAGGGGTGTTATCTTCAAGGTATAGGGATCATCTTACCAAAAAATATAATGCCAAACTAAAGGGCGTTCAGTGAAGAGCAGCATATCAAAAGATCTACATTATTGGATGGAGATGCTAAAGGTTAGCAATCCGCAGCAGCAATCACCACTGAAACAGTGAGACACACTTGCCGATTAACATTCAGGTGACAGAGGTATTTTCTGCTTCAGGACGTACCATTTTTGAAAGTCTTCAGCATTTTCTGCTCACACTGTCTGCCTGCCTTTTCAATGTTAGTAAGCTAAGACTCTAGTCCTACACCGAGGCCCAATTCAGCAGATTTGGGTTCCTCACAAATGTGCAGAGAAACTGTATGATGTACTAGCATGGAATTTTATTTTTTTTTACTTTTGTATTTTACATTTTTTCACAGAATGTGTCAAAAGGGACTGGCCACTTGGGAGGAATATAGGAATGTAGTCAGAGTATGTAGGGATGCAATGAGGAAAGTTAGGACCCACTTGGAATTAAATCTGTCAAGGCATGTCAAGGACAACAAGAAGGGTTTTTTCAAGTACGTCAGCAGCAAAAGGAAGACTAGAGAAAATGTGGGCCTGCTGCTGAATGAGGAGGGTGCCCCAGTGATGGAGCATACAGAGAAGGCAGAGTTACTGAATGCCTTTCTTGCTTCAGTCTTTACTGCTAAGGTCGTCCCCCAGGAAAGCCAGACCCTGGAGGCAGGAGAGAAAGTATGGAGGAAGGAAGACCCTCCCTTGGTTGAAGAGGATTGGGTTAGAGATCATTAACACCCACAAATCCATGGGCCCTGATGGGATGAACCCACAAGTGCTCAGTGAGTTGGCAGATGTTATTGCTAAGCTACTCCCCATCATCTTTGAAAAGTTGTGGAGAACAGGAGAGGTGCCTTAGGGCTGGAGGAAAGCCAGTGTCACTCTAGTCTTCAAAAAGGACAAGAAAGAGGACCCAGGAAACTACAGGCCAGTCAGCCTCACCTTCATCCCTGGAAACCGGATGGAACAGCTCATTCTGGGGGTCAAGTCTACACAGGTGGAGGAGGAGGAGGTTACTGGGAGTGATAAACATGGATTCACTAAGGGGAAATCATGCCTGACTAAACTGATAGCCTGCTATGACATGACTGGCTGGATAGGTGAGAGGAGAGCAGTGGAAATTGTATACCTTGACTTCAGCAAGGCTTTTGACGCTATGTCCCATAACACCCTCATAGGCAAGCTTAGGAAGCATGGGTTAGTGTAGGTTAGATGAGTGGACAGTGAAGTGGGTAGAGAACTGGCTGGATGGCAGAGCCCAGAGGGTTGTGATAAGCAGCACAGAGTCTAGTTGGAGGCCTGCAGTGCCTGGTGTGCCCCAAGGGTCAGTGCTTGGTCCGGTCTTGTTCAACATACTCATCAATGGCCTGGACAAGGGGACAGAGTGTACCCCCAGCAAGTTTGCTGAGGACACCGAGCTGGGAGGAGAGGCCAACACACCAGAAGGCTGCGCTGCTGTTCAGCGAGATCTGGACAGGCTGGAGAGCTGGGCAGAGAGGAACCATATGGAATTCAACAAGGGCAAGTGTAGGGTCCTCCACCTAGGCAGGAATAACCCCACGCACCAGTACAGGTTAGGGATTGACCTACTGGGAAGCAGCTGTGCAGAGAACAACCTGGGAGTCCTGGTGGACAACAAGCTCTCCATGAGCCAGCAGTGTGCTCTCGTGGCCAAGAAGGCCAATGCTATCCCGGGGTGTATCAAGAAGAGTGTGGCCAGCAAGTCGAGAGAGGTTATCCTCCCCCTCTACTCTGCCTGAGTGAGACCACATCTGGAATATTGTGTCCAATGTTCTGGGCTCCCCAGTTGAAGAAAGACAGGGAACTGCTGGAGAGAGTCCATGAGGATGGCTATGACGATGATTAGGGGTCTGGAGCATCTCTCATATGAGGAAAGGCTGAGAGAGCTGGGTCTGTTTAGCCTGGAGAAGAGAAGACTGAGAGAGAAACTGATCAATGCTTATAAATATCTAAAGGGTGGAGGTCAAGAGGATGGGGCTAGACTCTTCTCAGTGGTGCCCAGATTCTGGCATCTGTTCTAGTAGCAAGAAAGCCTGGTTACAGCAAGGATTGCTGAGTACATTGATTTGGCTTTGCTAGCTGGATGGTCAGCACCAGACACCAGTGCTCAGGATTCTGCTCACAGCCCAGCTCAACACGGCACAACGCAACTTCTGTTATCACCAAAGGGGATCTGCAAACTGTTCACAAATATTGGCAGAAACAAGCAATGGAGCGTAAGGCTAGAATCCCACATCTCTTGGCTCCGAATTTAAAAGATACATGAAAAAGCCTTTTCCCTGTCAAATATATTAGAAATATTTTACCAGATGTAGGCAAGCAAATAACTGCGTGCCAGGAAACCTGTATGACGCTTGCTAGGTCTGTGACTGTGCTGTTCTGTTGCAGTGCTGAATTTTTAAAATGAAAACAGAAATGAGTCATCACTTCAGGAGAAATTTGAAGCTTTATTAGTAGACAAAATGAGAGGTGTGAGTCAACTGCTATTTTTATGTACTAGGAAATTCTGAAAAGGTTTTAGACAATATCTGCATGAAACTAAATACTAGCAAAAAAAATATTAATCAAGAGGCAATAGATACCAACAGTCATCTATGAGGACCTTCCCTCAAAAAGACTTTTCCTCCCTGACTTGAGTTTATTCATTTTATTATGTGCTGTAAGACCCACCTACTTTCATGGACTTGGGGAGAGCGTTACCTGAGGAACTTGCCAACTGAGGTTGTCACTGGCAGGAAAAACAGATATGAAGGACGTGATAGGAATGGTTTAATTTTTTAGATTTGGAAGTCAGAATCTTAAGTCTGGTTATTAAAAAAAAAATTATTAAAAAACTTAATATGTGTATCAATAGAAGGTCATTCCTGATTGCAACTTTTCAATTTTTCTCACTTTATCTTAGCAACTGGCAGTCTTCCAAACCATCATAGTTAATATTTTAACAATTAAGCTTTTGAAAGCAGTACTGTTGCAAATGTAGTAATATTTGAGACAATGTTGCAGTCAGAACTGAAGTTACATCAGGAGAAATGACAAAACAGTTCAATAATTTTTTAACTGTCAAAGACAAAAAACAATTCACACATTTTTTAGAAAGACAGGGCTCACGTTAGGTAATAACAATATGTCACCAGACATTCACAGGAACGCACATTGTAATGTAATCATTAGTCTTCTGCACCAGACACATATGTAGACGAGAGTATTTCCATATCCAAAGACACAAGAACTAAATATTCATTTAGTCTGGTTTTGTATACAGTTATCAGGACCTCATTAATTGGTGGCTAACAACCCCACTTTAAAAATTAAGACCAACCTAGAAAAATGCCTGAAGGTAGAACAGAAAGCAAGAAAAGGAACAGTCACTCTATACCAACAAAACATTCCAGACTCAGTAACAAAACATTCAGTTTCTTGTGTGAAGATATTGCAGTTATTAGTGTCTAAAAATAATAAAAAATCCTGCTTCAAAAGTTTGTTTATTAAGGCCATGGTATAAAAATACATCTTTGCAAGTGGTTTATGTTGCAGATGAAATAATTTTGCAATACATTAAAGAGTTTTGTACATCCTTAGCCTTTCCTAAAAGAATTTGAGATTTTAAAACCTTCACCATCTCTGTAGTCTCTCAGTACATTTTTATCCTTACTGTGTTCTTCAAGCCTTATGCTTTTGGTTAGCTGTATTTTATTATCAGCATTCTTGCTACATTCTTAAATGCTCAAGAGAGACAATTTCTTCAGCAATCTACTATTCAGTCTAATAAGACTTCTCGGATAAAAGTCAACCTTTGGCATTGCATTTAAGGGATACGGTTGATGGGAAATTATCTCTGTAGAGAAACAGAATGAAGTAAGTTCTTACTATCTGCAACCAGCAGGTGTTGTTCAAATGAATTCCCATACTGACTCAGAAATGAAAACAGCATGAATTATTGCTTTGTATAGGTCCAGTGACAAAAGTCTTCCCTGTTAATAATGTCACTTGGAAATGGAGGAATAACCAAGGACTTAATCCCAAAATTATATTTAAACTAAATTAGAGGAGATGTAGATTAGATATTAGGAAGAAATTCTTCCCTATGAGGGTGGTGAGGCACTGGCATAGGTTGCGCAGAGAAGCTGTGGAGGTCCCATCCCTGGAAGTGTTCAAGGCCAGGCTGGATGGGGCTTTGGGCATCCTGGTCTAGTGGAGGGTGTCCCTGCCCATGGCAGAGGGGTTGAAACTAGATGATCTTCGAGGTCCCTTCCAACCCAAACCATTCTTTGATTCTATATACTCTCGGGGAAAAGTTAGAAACTTAACTGCTCAAGAACTGTTAAAGAACAAAGTCCTACAATTTATTTCCATCATGTCTCTTTTCACTGAATAAATTGTCATCTTATTCAAATGGATCTTTGCTCTAATTTTCTCTTATTTAATCTTTATTCCTGAATAGGTACAAACTCCATTACTTGATTTAAAGGAAAAACCTGCCTTTTTAGAACCCACTATAGAAAATCTCTGCATAATTTCCTTGGACTGCTCGAAGTACAGAAGGTTTAGAACAAAATATAGCTACTGTTTGCAAACAAACAAGCAAAAACTTACAGAAAACTCTGCTAAGAGAAACTACAGAAACAGGACTTTGAAACAACCTGGCAGAACCTGAACTGTAATCAAAAGTTTGATGTTATCACTTCAGGTAACATACAGTCACAAGCACTGAAGAACGAGAGTAGATGGGGAATACAGGGCAAGTCTAGAAAAGCTGCAGCGAAACAGGCAGTGCCTACAGCATGCTATGAAAGAAACTCTCCCTTCTCTCATTCACAGTTTGCAGGGTTAATAAATTAGTGTCAGGAACTTACAATTACTGAAGTTGTGGATTTTTCTTCCTTTTTTTTTTTATTGTGGGTTTACACTTAACTGAATAAAATCTTATTTTAATGACAGAGTGAAAGTTTTCTTTAAAAATTTATTTCTTTTTTAAGGATACTGATATTTAATCCAAACTGAAATCTAGATCCTCAAATCTCATGCTTTGGGGTCTTAGCAGCTTATCACAATACCCACTTCCTGCTCGAAGTAATTTCTTGTCTTTAATGAGCCCGAATTCCATGGAAGAAGTCAAGTTTGTCAAACCCACAGGCCACCTACCTGCTAATGGGTGCACAGAGGTTTGCAAAAGGAAAACCTCGTGATCTGTGCATAGCTAGGGAGACATTAACTTCTGGCAAGTTACACACGTTGCTCCTTTCCCACTCAAGCCTAAATGGGGTCCAGTCTCAAATCTGGTTTCATTGTAGGAGGAAAGTGACTTTTCCTGAAAAGCAGAATGATATAAATTATTTGCACCATCAACTTGGTATCATTCAAGCAGGTGAAAGTTGTACTTGCATAGAACAAAAGTATCCTTTCTTAATGAGAGGCAATCTACTTTTAACGCATCTATCCTTCACTGTAGTCATAGGTGAGACACTTATGCAATTTCAGGGTAGCTATAGCAATATAAAGCCTTCAAATAGACAATGACGTACCGTCTAAAGTCATTACCAGACCTCGTTGATGTAAGCCTCTTTGCTTCTGGCAACTCCTCCCTAAACTAAGCAGTCGTCTTAGTCACTTCTGTGTTTAGCAACGTCTTGGACTATATCCTTCTCCCCTGCTTTCAGCATAAATTAGACCTCTCTTTAGTGAGGCTTACAATCAACACCGCTCTCTTTGAATACATTCATACCTGATTTCAAATGAAGTTGGAGGTCATATGTGTAGGAAACAAGCTCAGCAGCTCTACAAGCTCGAATAAAACACTAAGTTCAAGTGGTTTAACAGCAGCAGCACAGAACTGTCATCATTAAGATCTGCTTAACTGCGGAGTAAGAACTAACACTATAATGGCTCCACAAACCTATTAGCTGTGTAATAAGGAGAGTGCTAGCTGGAGGGATCAAGCAGCTGCATACTGATGCAGTGTGCTGCTGGGCCGGCCAGTCTGTAACTCTGAGATACGGATCTGGTGTGTTTCACAACAGTGAATTAAAAGCGAAAAGGGTTTCATATGTCTTCAGCTTTAACTGGTCTTCTGTTAATGGAGATGGATGAACTGGATTTTGAATAACTAAGATCTCACTGTATTTCATTTTGGAGGCACTGATGAGGCAAATCAGGCAATGTTTATAAAGGTTATAAAATCAGTAATTCTGAGTATTTTGAAAAGGAGTGACTTCAAAAAAGTGTTTTCTTTTGCTTGTCTCTGATTTAGCAAGATCACAGATCTTTGCTCAAATTTCTGATTTATGTGCTTATAGAAATTGTAGACTAATAAGCACTTTGATTCCTTCTGTCTTTGAGTAAAACTGTGTGGGAAAATCGAGGACTGGGGGTATGGGGGGCAGGTGTTGGGTTGGTTTGGTGTGGGTTTGGGGTTTTTTTGAAAATACTTGTTCTGTTGTTTTGGTGAATGTTACAAATTCAGTATTTTTCCTCTTGTTCACTTTCTTGGTGAACACAGTTCTTAAAAAAGTATATAAAATTTAGCTAATTACCATGGAGAGAATACTGTAAAAACTGCAAATGAAGTTATGCAACACCTTTATTTCCTCTTGCTCTAGCACTAACTGTGCACATTTTCTGGCTGAAAGATTCATTAGAATTCTTTATTACTCTGATACAGAATCTCTTACAGACTAATAAAGCTTTTAGTCGTCACCATTAATAATATTTCCTATGACACTTCCATGTATTTTTACTTTAAAAGCTAAAAATTTGGTATTTATTAGTGCCTGTTAAGTACATCATCTTATAACACAAGAACATTCATATCCTTGATCTTTAGTCAAAGACTGACCTGTAGTACAATTCGTTCTGTATAATTTTCTATCTCGCCGCTTGTTCCTTTTCAAAACTGGTTATATTTTAATGCTCTATGTAGTTTCTTAGTATGTGGGGGGGTTACAGGGTTCTGTCTGAACCTTTCATGCAGTCACAAATATTTCGTTTTCCATCTTCCAGAAAGCAAGCACAAGAAACATTCAAAACTTGACAATAATTGTAGCAAGAAATAAAACTAGCACTAAGTAAAGGTTAATTATGTCATCCCCTCTCCCTGTGGGTGCTGCATATGTATATAAATGTCATATTCTAGCACAGAAGCAAGAAATTAACCTGTGTTTAAATTGCAGCTATTCCCTGTATAATAACTTGCTTTACTCAATCCAAAAAGCAAGGATTTTTAAAACAGGTTCAACCATTTTGATAATCTAAACAGATCTTATGAAGCCAGATTTTCTGTGTTGTCTTGCTTTGTGTTCTATCTTGCATTAAAAAAAAATACGAAATTTGTTGCATCTTTCTATAATTGGAAAGGTGGAAATTCATTAATTTCTGACATAAACAAGGCTAGGCAAAATGTTTTTCTTGCCTATTCTTCTATATATAATTTCCACTGACTACACTATTTCCATTCTCAGTAAGCACTGAGATGGTTTACAGTAGATAAGAAGTGGTTTGATGGATTCCCTCACATGAAATGCTGAAGAACAATATTTAATACATCCAGTTAAAGTGTCACAAACATGTAATGATGAGGAGTTGCTTTCTATTGAACTTGGCAAACTTGTACAGTGAAATCGGGGTTTTGATGTTATTTTGGCAGGAAAAGGCCAAGCAATTATTGTCATTGTGAAAAATCTGAAATCATGGAAAAGTTATTGTCTTCCTAAAGAAAATGTCATTTTACAGAACGGTGTTCTCTTGGAAGCTGTTTGCTCACTGTGTCATGGTCTGCCTTAGCCTCATTTGCCTAACTAGCAGATTTAAGGATGAATCTAACTAGATGCAGTCATAAATAGGATCTCGTTCTCTTTGCATTGGCATTCCGCTGTTTCAGACCCGGGGAGAAACCAATTATTTAAATCTTCTCGGGCTATCATTTGTCCTTTGTATTTTTTATCTAACTGCTTCATCTTGTATAGCAAAACAAAAAAAAAAGAGATTTTATTAATTATCAAACAGAATATGTAACATGAACCATTATGCAACTCAACAAATAAGTCTAAGTACCTCTCACATAAACCTCCTAAAGATACAGAGTCCTACTCAGACCAGGAAACTCCCTGCTTGCCCTAGAAGAAGTTATGAAGCTCATATGAAGGAAGAGGAACACTGAAATATTGGAAGAGGAGAATTAACTGCAGAAGTAATAGTGGGAGAAAGATGATGGAAAAACACAGGGCTGAATCTCACAGTAACACGAGGGAGCTCATGGGGGAAGATGCAAGCACTGACCTTCACAGTCAGTGACCTTCCAATAACAAGAAGATCCAATTGTCTACCAGAGCCCCTGTAACATCAAGAGTCTGTTTCATAATCAGAGGTTCTTAGACCCCACTTTAATCAAGACCAGAAGCTGCAGTTCCAAGAATCTGGAAACATGGAATAGATGCATGGACTAGAAGGGGTGATTCTGGACATACAGAATCCATTTCACTAGTGTTGCAGTTGCAGCTTCTGCCCCAAGTTTACTTTGGCTTTTGAATCTAACGTGGTACACAAGAGTACAGATAGGTACCCAGGGATCAGCACGGGGGATGACATAATCGTAGGTATTTCTTTAGTAGTGGTCTTTACCTTGAGCACCTTATGAAAGAAGGGTGAGGCCTGGCAAAAATATTTACTACTTGAAAGTGACCTGAAACCGTCTTAATGAGCTGTTACCTGCAAGTTACTGACTTATTTTTCTCTTTGTATGGCTGGCAGCCAAACATTGCTCAGGATGCTAATTCAGAATGCTCCCCACAGGACTGAATTGGGACCCCTGAAAGAAACCCTTCACTATGTTCTGCTTCCTGTTTCCTGCCTTTCTCCAGAGATAGTGTCTCTGGTTCATCCTTAAATCCAGATCTGTGATGGGGGAATTAATAGTGGATTTTTATTCCCAAGCATATAATTTTTGTAATTTATAGTTTCAGTGCTTTATATGAATTTAAAAGATACCTCGGGATTTGAGCAATTTGAACAGTCCCTTGGGATCTGAGCAATTTTAACAGTGCTTTGGTATTTCTTTTTGATGCTAGTATATGACTTGATGAGTAGCCCTTTAAGTATTTCCACATATGGGTAATTAAGAACGTGTTTGCCTGGTGTTGTCAACTTCAGTAGTTCATTATGGCATGAATCTGTATCAAATCCAGATGTTTGGTCACAAAGGACATCTGTCATTAAAACAGCATTTTGCAAGAGAAACTATAACAAGGGTCTGTTTCTATACTATGCTGATCAGTGCTCAGAGAGAAAGGGAAGGAGAACAAATTAATAAAACTTTACCTCACTTTGAACAATTATCAAGATTCTTACCCAGGTGAACTGCAGTGTAGGAGAAACAAGGCTTTTTATAAAGGCTTTGCTGGCTGAACAACTGCAAATAAAAAGGAGACAGGAGATCGGTGTGACATGAAAGTGAACGTGGCACTGAGGAGCCTGGAGGTTGCTGGTCTGAACACCATGACGTGGGAAGTCACCACCTGGCAGAGACATTACGTGCAGCTTGGAGAGGGACTGCAGGTGAGAAGTGGGAAAGCACCTGTGACCTACATGGCTTGGAGGGTCACACCGCAAGCAAAACGAAGAAAAGTTGAATAAAAGCATGTGCTGAACTTGGGGGGGCTCTGAACTGACTCAGGATCTAGACACGACAGACAGGTAATGGAGCCAGGACTGGGGGGCAGGTGGAGTCCCGGAGCAAGCAGGTAACTGCGGAGAGAGTGGTTACCTGATCCCGAGAGGGGCAAGAGAGCCTCTCTCCGCCCCTGCCACCCACGCCAAAGCTGCAAAAGCCGTGGATATAAGTAAGACTCTCAGTTGTGGTAATTCTCTTCGCAGGATGGATCCCAGTTGCCACAGGTTGTAGGATGAAGTCGAACATCAGCTATTCGGACCGTGCGAGTTCGCTTCCCATTCCCAGACGTCTCCTCCAGCTACGCGCAGTGTGAAGGCAGGCGGGAACCGCCCCGGGGCGAGCGCGGCCCTCCCCTCGCACCGAC
>VWZZ01005574.1:24015-66600 GCA_013399095.1 Psophia crepitans
GGGAGGGGCGGCGGCGGCGGCCAGCGCTGAGGTAGTGGTGAGGGGTGGACGCAGCCCCCGCGGCGGCTCCCCTTGACACCCGCTCCCCGCCAGTCCCCGCCTTGCCCCCTCGGAGTGGCGCCTCGGGTGGTGTCTGCCCAGGGTAACTTTCCCGCGGGCCACGCGAGTACGGGCGGCCGTCGCCCGCGAAGGCGACTTCGGTGCTCTGCCACCCTCCTCCCTCCCTGCGGGCAGGGCAGCCGGAGGGAGCTGCCCTCCCTCCCGGGGAGGGTGCCTGCCCGCGCCCGGCGTGCCTCGGCTCCGCGAACAGCCGCCGTGCCCCGCGGGCTCCCCTCGGCGCGCTGAAGGGCGCTTGCAGACAGTCCCCCGGGGGAGGAGAGACCAGCGGCGGCGGCGGGTGTAGGTACGTGTTGAATGTTCCACGTAACGGAGGTAAAAGGCTCCCTTCACTCCCACGTCAGATGCTTCGGCTCCGCTGCACGCCACGCTGTGGTGCGCTGGCAGCGTCTGTTCTGAAGGCTGGTGTCGTGGTCGTTCGGGCAGCCGGTTTTCCAGCTGCAGACAGACAGACAGCTAACCGGTATGCTCTGTGGGGGCAAACCGCGGGGTGATAAAGTCGTTCGTGAATACCGTGCAGTGGAACGGTTTTGTGCCTCCAGCCTCTAAGCTGCCTTTAAGAGAGGTGTAGTATCGGAGCTGTGCTGTTCCAGAGCTGATGCTGGAAATGGAGTTCTTAATAGCATTCAGAAATGCAAGAAATAGGTATTTTCTCTGTTTAGAAAAAGGCCTGTTTGGGGCTATATGCCCTAGTGGACTATACAAATGTTACAGACCACCCTACTGTACTTTGTTTAGGTGTCACTTTTATCTGTAGTAAGTTAGGTGAATATGATAGATAATACAAAATCTGTATTTCATAATTGTCCCGTTTCCTAAATTCTTCTGTACACAGACTGTGTATTGCTTTGGGTTTTAAAGAGGAAGTGGAGAAGCACTGTGACTTTACTCTTCAACTAAGGTTTAAGACCTCTTCAATCTGAATTTTTACCATGCTGTTGATGATTCAATCTCAGGTGGTACTCGTGCTGTAAAGGAAATACTACTTAAAGAAAACATAATGCTGTATTAATTGCCTGATTCTTTTTAGTGGAGGTGGAGAGCCTTTAAAGTGGAAACAGTGAAGTAAGCTTAAGTTACCCGTAGTGGTTCTTGTGTTCTTGGAAAGGTATGGCAGACTTCAGTAATTGAAAGCTTGCTTGCGTAACACATCCAGTTTAGATGTTGAAGTGAATTTTACCTTGATTTGAGCTTTGAACTTTCATTTTTTCTTTTAATGCCTCTGATCAATCCATAGTTTTAACCTAACCTCAGTTGTGAAATTAAAATCAAAAAGCTTTATTGTAAGACAAGGCAAAAGGCTTCCATGCCAAAGCTGAAGGATGGAAGTGGTGATGTGCTGTCTTTAAAAAAGAGAAATCTTCCCTAGCCAAGGCAATAGAGGGGGATCCAGGGTGCTTGTTCCGTAGCTCATAGATGTGTTCTGATACTGGTTAAGGGATTAATTTGTCTGAAGATTGTTATGTATTTTGACAACGAAGTGTAAGGTATGATTTGGCTACTGTTACTTAGTATTCTTATCGTGGGTTAACAAAAGATAGGCATTTTCTGATTGCTTCCAGTGCTGCTGTTCCATAATATACTGGTGATGGTGTTTGAATGAATTGTCTTGTGGTATGCTTTATATGGACATCAGGCATGTAATGAATCATAGCAGCTAGCCCTAATTTGTAGGACAGAGTGAAATCTAGCCATAGTCTTTGGTGTCCCCAAAATTCCAGGGAGTCGTCTCTTGGAAACTCTTGCATTCACACAATTGCTTCTAACCACAAATAAAGATGGAAATCTGATTTGTATGCTGAAATAAATTTAAAAGTACAAATGAAATATCTTTAACATTATGAAAACAGGAAGAATAAAATTATAACCTGGGCTTTTAATTTTAACTTTCTTGTTTTTCTGAAGTATACTCTTCTATAAAAGATACATTAAAAATTGTTTCTGGTATCTTGCTGTGAGAGGCATGAACATATCTGTGCGTACCTTTATGAATGAGATGCAAAAAAAAACCTGCCAGTGCCATTTGGCACCTGCACTGTGGAGAATATAATACTGCTTTTTTTTTGAAACTGGGATTTTTCACAAGGCTTTATCATTATTAAGGCATTAACCTCAGCTTGCAGGTAAAGTAGCTTGTTTTCTTGAGTGCATCACCTTAGTTGCCAAAACCTGTTGTTTTCAGTGGAAATTTTGCTTAACAAAATGGATTAGATGTATGTGAAAGTGTTCCTGAAAACTTGATATCCAGCTTTTACAACAATTAAACTTAATTAGTGCCATAGTGAGAAGGACTTAGTGTGAAGGTCATGAAGTATCGTGGTTAAAATGTACCTCTGTCTCAGATACAGTAAGACCTAAACATTTTTTGCATCTTGAGCTAGAAGAGTTCAGAGATGAGTCAGGTGACTTTTGAGGGGATTGTCTGAATAAGAGAACAGCAGCTTTCTGCATTATGCTTTTTTGTGTCTGTTGTCTTTTATTGGATGGGGGGGGGAACCCTACCAGTAAACACTGCACCTCTCTTGCTCATCTCCCCAAAATCTGTTACTGTCTCTTCCGCATCACGGCCTCACTCCTTTTTCCCATAAAACGGTGCATCTTGTGAAACCAAGGGTCCTGATTGTTCTTCTGGTGAAGTTCCACTTTCTGGTGAATTTTTTGTTTCAAATTGTCGTTGTATTTTCCTTGGGAGAAGAGTTACAATGTCACAAGAGAAGGATCTAATGCTGCTGTTGGGAACCTGAGACTATTTGTCTTGTCTTAAATTTGCAAAATATATATAATTAAATAAGTTTTTAATAATGTAAAATCATTAATTAGTCATAATGAGATGTGGATTTGGGGTTTTTTAGAGCACCTCAGAAGGTTTAACTGCTGTAATTGTTAGCATCTGTTGAAAGACAGTTTTTCAACATATGACTTCCAACCAAAAATTCTTTGGCTGAAGGTGGTGTTCTATGCGAAACTGTCTGGTTGAAGTAGCTCTGCAGGATGTTAGCAAATACTAGTCATTCATAGGGTTTTATGCAATTCTAAAAATAAAGGCTTTGTGTAATTTTCTTACTTCAGAAAGACAACAGATACAAAAAAAGATTGCCTTGGTAGGTACCTAATGGTAAAGACTTGGAAGAGTTAGGTGGATAAGGTCTACTTAATTCTCTGTTCAAGCTTCGTATATAGCATTAATATCTGAGCTCTTGGGAACGAGCATATTTTAAGTGTTGTCAAGCTGTGTAGTTTCAATGTCTCGCTTAGTTGCCAGCTTGCTTTGCCCTCGCTGTGGGCTTTCCAAGAGGCAGCGCTCATGGAAGAGAGACTTTGTTAAAGGAATACAAAACTGTCAAACTAAGAGCCTGAGAAATTATCTAAGTAACTGTATTCAACACAAGTTTAATCTGTTATTAAATCAGATGGAGGTATGAGAAATATGCTGTTTAACTCTGATGTCATAATGTACACATGCATGCTTTTAAGTGTATTGTCTCACTGTTTTCTTGTAGTCAGCCACATAAAGCAGGAATGATTATGTGGAATGGTCATGGCACAGTGAGGAAATGCAATAGAGAAGGCACTAAATTACTATAGTCACCCAATTTCTGTTCTCAGCTTTGTCACTTGTTGTCTATATAACCTTCAGTGTGTTCGTTTAGTTGTCTGTAACTTCATTTCCCAAGCCTTGTACCTCTTAACGAGACATGACCTTCCATTAGTTGGTAGTGGAGCTTTATGCTAGTGGTTTCATCCAAGCACTATTGTAATACTTAAAAAAAAAACCAAAACCAACCAAACAAAAAAAACCACCACACCGAACTGTGCCATGGAAAACATAGACTAAGACTTGAGTGAAACTATTTTTTTTCCCCTCCTCTGAGTTTAGTAGTTTTGAAGGAGCTTTTTGTGGTTGTAGATTTAAAGTGTGTTTTCTAAATGTATTAAAATGTCTTATGTCTGAAAGATACTACTGGTGCTGGAAGATTAGCTTATGTAAGAGTTGTCATTCTCTCATGGTTAGTATACTGTTACCAACCCATTCTAGAAATTTGTGTTCATTTAAGTGAACTTGAACACCTGAATAGTTTGAACCACTTGGAGACAGTCTCCAAGAGGACAGCAGTATGATATTTGAGGTCATTACAACTGAATACTTCATTCTTATAAAGTGTGATTTTTAACTACGGTTGGTCATTGACATCTCCTCATCCCACTGATGTTAAATGTCATCTACAATGTGTTCATACACATGTGTATGAAAGTCTTTGTTCTTTTACAAATAGGTAACTAGAGAGCAAGACGTGGGCAAGGGTATTCCAGTTCTGTTTCCTCACCTCCTGGTGTGCATTGTTGCTGAAGATGCTGAGTTAGTTTTCTTGTTAGTAAAGTAATGTAAATTCTACTGTTTCCCCCTTGAGTTGGAAGGCATGAGAGGCTAGAGTAGGAAGGGGTCCGAAGTGTTTTTAATGTGCGGTTTTTAAAGAGTATGTCCACTAGAGAGCAGCAAACCCCTGTGTTCCTAGAAGCCTTGGCTATTCAGCTGGTTAGGAATTGTTTTCTGCTTTTAAAGGAGGGGGCGAGTAGCTTCAGAAGGCAGTAGCGATCTATTTGCCCTTCAGCTGTGTGTGAGACAGTGTCCTCTGTCTTGGCAGTAGGCTAAAGATAGTGGCACAAAAGTATAAATTGTGTGAAGTTGCACTCATTGGGAATTCTGTGGCAAAAGAGAGCTGGGCACAAAATGAATGAGGAACATAAGTCACAAAATGCTTTATTTAGTCATAGTGGTATCAGTGTCTCTCTACAACTTCACAAAATCAGGGAGATGAATAAGCATGACAAGGACAACCCAAACCTCATTTTTCACTTCAAGTAACTTGGCCTCTGTACAGTGACTCAATGTAAATATGTCTTACTAAGTACCTGTCTCTTACTGTAAGCATTCGGATGCATGCCTGGTTATAACGAGCCAAGAATATTATTTAAATAGAAAAAGTCACGGATGAGGCAAGTGAGATAAAGGCCTGCTTGTTAAGAAAGCTTAAAGAAGTATCAATGTGTGAATATTTTAGGAAACTGTTAATGGCTTTAAGGGGTTAAAAGTTGTTCGGGTGTAAGTTACCAAAGACACATGAACAGAAAAATAATTGTTAAACTCTGAATAATAAAACTCATCTTATTTCTCTGATGGGGAGGAGTGGGGATCGCATCTTCAAAAAGCAGTGATGTCAAGCTTTACCCTTCTGTGTGCCAGTTCTCATTTCATATACCTTCTAATGATTTTTTCAGTAATCTTCATACTAAATTCTCTTTTTTCTGACTGGTCTATGAGCTGGTGACTCTCTCTGAAACATGGGCTAGCTTTCTGTAGCGGGTTCTGAGGACTTTATTATATCTTTCTTTGTAACAGTAGAGGATGATTGGAATAATTTGTTTTGATTCCAAATCTTGGAAGAAGGAAGTGTTTTCAGAGAAAGTGGTACAAATTAGAATCAAGACTTTGAGATGAATGTGGTTTTGAGACTAGATTGCCATTTATTTAAATCCATGATATCCAAGGATAGAGAGGGGTATAAAACCCAAGGCAACTGAAGTGGTTATCTTAAACTCTCGAATTTAAATGAAACACTCAATTTCAGATTTTGGGGCATATTTTGCTTGTGCCACCTGTTAATCTTCACATCTCTGAGATTTTGTGTGCACCCATGCAAGAGGCTTGTTTATGGCTCTGCCTTTTTGTGTTTTGGGTGTGAATGTTTAAGACTTTAAATTTGCCTAATTTTTAATCTCTTCTGCATGCATGTGCGCAAGTTCTGTGCTAGCTTTTGCTCTCCACAAAGTAACAAATGGAGTCAAGAGTGTATTGATATTTTTATTGTTGCAACTGCACTGTTTTCTCTCTGGCTTTGGTCCTGTGAATGCAGGAAGGAATGGAGAAAGAAATTCAAAATAGTAGACTTTCTTCTCCAAGAACTTCTGCAATTTAAAGAATGAAACCTGATCATTTCAAACATGATTAGTGTGTCATTCCCCCTTCCCTTCCCATGCCCCCTCCTTTACTAGTGCAATTGATAGCTTTAATGAACCAGGAACTTTAGTAATATAGGGCAGTGTTTTCCTGTGGCTTCATAAATAACAAGCCTAAACCATATTGTGCTTGTATGCACAAGGGTATATTCTCTGCTTGTTCAGGGTTTGTTTTTAATGAGGATTAAGCCTTTTTGTGCCCTTTCCTTAGTGCAAAATTGTAATGTATAAAGTATAAATCTTGGGTAGCCAGTAGCATCCTATTTGTTACTTACTAGAGCTATACCTGCGGTTATTGGGGCAGAAAAATAGCATTATTTGTATTGGGTTTGAAAATAGCAGAATTGCATGCTATAAGGCATACAATGTTATTAAAAAGCCTAGATCTTTAATATGAGAAACTGTAGTCAACTTCTTTATCTGAAGGAGCAGCTAGGATTGCAGCCTTTTTCTTTTAATAAGAGATTACTTGAGCTTTAAATAAGACTTTCATCTGTTCACCTCCTACTTTTTGTCCCACTAAAAAGCCTTGTAGTAGCGTTCTTTAGTGTTAGTTCTGTGTTTATGTCACCGAAAAGATGACGGACCTTGTGGAGTTTCAAGCTTTTATTTCTTTAGTTAAGTTGTTTCTCAACTGCTAAAGTGTACCAATACTGACATTAAATTTTTTTTTCATACAGCATTACAGTGTTACTGCCATCTATGTACAAAAGACAACTTTACATGTGTGACGGATGGGCTATGTTTTACCTCAGTAACACGAACTGCAGACAAAGTCATACACAATAGTATGTGTATAGCAGAAATTGATCTGATTCCCCGAGACAGGCCATTTGTTTGTGCCCCCTCCGCTAGAGATGGAGTCATTACTTTGCCTCACTGCTGTGACAGAGACCACTGCAATAAAATAGAACTTCCAATTCCAACGCCAGGTAAGGGGTGCTTTATATTTCTTTCTTCAACAGAGAACTCTTAAGAGTAGAAGTTCTGGTTTTGAAGTTGTACTGTAGGACTTCAAATCTACCTACACCTTACATTCTGCAGATAACGGATTTCTTTAAAAAAAATTTAAAGAGGATTTCCAGCAAGAAATTTAATCTGCTGGATAGGGATATTAGGGCCTGTTTTGAAAACTTGTATGCAAGTTAAATGGAAGCTGAGTTAAAACACGGCTGCTTTTGTCCTATGTAATACTTATTTTCGTTCTTGAAAAAGTTAATGTGTAAAAATCTTAATTTTTTTCAATTTAAGATAACTGGTATGCAATAGAGCTAGTTGCATAAAAAGCAATAGTTTTACCATTTTCTTTTATTTTTACTGGCAGGCCCTACTCCAGGAAAACTAGCTTCTAATCTAGGACCTGTGGAACTGGCTGCTGTCATTGCTGGACCTGTCTGCTTTGTCTGCATTTCACTAATGTTGATCCTGTATCTTTGTCATAATCGTACTGTAATTCATCATCGTGTACCAAGTGAAGAAGATCCCTCACTGGATCGTCCCTTTATATCGGAGGGAACTACTTTAAAGGATTTAATTTATGATATGACAACTTCAGGCTCTGGGTCAGGTAATGTCATGCTTCTAGTTGTAATTACTCTGTGTTTAAGAGCCTTGTAAGGCATCAAATTCTTTTAATATTGTCAAATTTACTTAAACTTGTAACTAGAAAAATTACTAGAAAAAGCTTCTTCCATGTAGATGCATTCAGTATCAATGAAGATTCAATATATGGAAATCAGTGAAATACAAGAAACTTACTGAGTTACTGCTACTGTTCCTCATTCTGAGAGTACACTCTGATATGCAGGGAATATCGCAGCTACTGTAAAGTTTTCTCTATTAATAAGGCTCAGTCATTAGAAGATCAGATGTTTCCTTAAGAGTGATCTCTTAACTTCAGCTGCAGTGAATTCCATGTTGTTCAGCTCTTTAAGACAACTATTAGCCTTATTTAGTGTTCTATACTTACCTTTTATGCCTGTGGGGTAGGAAGTGCTTCAAGTACTCATATACACTGCGAACAGTACAGAAATTTGTGATGACTTGTATTGCTTTATTCGACTGACAATTTTGAGATGTAAATTCACAGTGGCCTACCACTTGAACGCTAATTTTCTTGTGTCCTAAAAGATGCCTGCAGCAATTCGATCTCATTGCAATGCGTATTTTAATCAAGACTTTGGTACGGCACACTTAAATTTTGGAAGACCGTACACTTATGGAAGAAACTGAGGGTGGGGAACAGGGTCACTGAAGGAAGAAAAGTCAGAGCTGCTAGTTAAAATAGTGTTTAACCCTGTCAAACTGAACTGTCTTAAAGGGATGCTGTTAGGGTGAGAGGCTGCAAGAAACACAGTGGGAATGTGCAGAGCAGACAAAATAATCCAGACCTAAGAGGCACAGCTAAGGAAGTGTTTGGTCTGCTCTGCTCTGAAAATGATGCTGAGGGTCCAAAAGAGCTCGTAGTCAAATAAAAAGGGTTTAACATGTATTATGGTATTCTCTGAAGAGAAGCATATAAAACAGATAAGTGATCAAAACTCTAAAAATGAGCTTCCTATTCAGATTAAAAGGGAAGTAGGATTCACTTTCTGCAGTGATGAATAGTAAGCTATTGATAATTATTCAGTCTTGACTTCTGTTAGTGTTTCCCTCTTGTTCCGTGATGAACAAGACCTGAAACAACTAGAGCCTTGATGAAAGAATTGATGAAATGTCTAAAATAGATCCTTCTGCTGAAGCCACAGCTTCTAAGAGAAGGATTTCAAAATCGCTTGGAGCTGAGACTGACTTTCAGATCATGATGCAAATCTCTAAATATCAACTGCATACTGTGTAGACAGATTGGGATGCCCAGCTGTTACTCTCCTAGTCACAAATGACAAAGTAACTTAGTGGCAAGGAAACAGGAAGAACAGCATAAAATGTGGAGGAAGCCTTGGTTGTTGTTGGTAGGTGACTTTGAGTAGTAACTTAAAACACTTAGAAATACAAAGGATCACAAAAATCAGTGTAAAGTTGAGTCAGGTAAAGTGAATATAAAACTCCTTAAATTTGTCTGTGGTTCATAGAAGCTTAAAGGGAATGATATTTTTCACAGTTTGTGAGGGACGGCTTTTTATTACTCTTCAGAAGTAGTCTTTGGGCAGAAACAAGAGTATGAACAGGAACAAAGCTCTAGCAGCTGCTCTTTTTGGCTACCTTTAGTGCTTTAGAACTTAATTCCTTAATTATCCAAACTGGGTACAAACTTCTTATGCATTGGACAGTCATTGGTCCAAACTAATCAGAGTACAACTAAGATATGGAAAAGAGAAAGAACTGTTTTGTTAAACTTTCAGAAGGCTTGAAGTTGCTTCAATAAGATGTATGAAGATGATGATGGAAGGCTCCAGGGTTAAATTGGATGACAATGGCTGAATACAACAAGCTGCTGTTGAGTTTAACATGGGCTTGAATTTTTCTCATCCTCCTGACTAGCAAGCTGACTGTCATCCTTCATGCATAGTTAAAAGAAGTTGTACTTCAAGAGCCTGAAACACAGTTGTGCACAACTGTATGTCAAAGGCTAATTTTGTATCTGCCTCCAGTCAGCTACTTTTCAGGTGGTATGGATTACTGTAAAGCAGTAGCTCAAGTTTGAGGCAATGCAAGGCTGTTTCTTCTATAGCAAAGAGAGGAGACTGCTCAGTTGCAACAAAGTCTGTAAGGAGTTCATATGAGTGGAAGATAAATATGGATTCCAACCTGCTGGTTTTGTTTAGCAGCAGTAGTAAGAGAAAGCACAGTTGAAAAAAAAACCAAAAACAAACAAACCTAGAAGCAAGGTGTATTTAAAAAATATTGTGATCTATCTACCTTGTTCCTATACTTCTTTTTACAGTTAGCAGGGCTTTTATTGTACTGTGACATGCTAACATGACTAGGGGTTTGTAATGCAAAATGGAAATGATTAATGTCTGTAAGGTTCAGATCTCAGTATTTGTTCAGAGGTTGAAATCCTTGGACACCTCTCTTTTTAAATCAGATGTCTAACTGGTACAGCAAGTTGAGAGCAGTGTATTTGGAACTGAAAATGTACAGTTTTCTGAAAGAGCTGTAGCAAAAAAACTTTGGGTATATTGCCTATTTCAAGTATACAAAAATCAGCTTGTAACTGTTTCAGTGGATTTTGCAGTAGTATGTAAGTTGCTGAGGAGGAAGCTTTCTGACCAATAAAGTAAAATTTTACGTTTTCAAGGTTGAGTTTAGTCCTGTGGTGGTTCTAGTCTGGCCTCTTCTGCATTTCAGAAGTCAGCTTGCATTCTTTATAGTTACACAGTTGAGCCTTTACAGTTTGGGCATACAGCATAACTTACCTGAGGACAACTACTGCAGCAAAAATTTCAACTTTCTCAGTAGGAATTATTGCAGTACCTGACAATGATTAGTTCACTTCCGTGGTGTCCATTTTACCCCCTTCTTTCTCCATGTAGGTATGTTGTCAGCACAGATGATGCATAAAATTCCTATAGGTCTGAAAGATTTGAACTACTCTGAACACTGCAGTGTTTTAATTTGCGCTCCTCAGACTAAGACACAAGCATGGCAATACTGCTGACCAGATCAGATGTGCTTCTAGTGCTGTTTAGCAAAGAAGGTCCAGAGATGGACAGGAACTAGTTATTTGAGATATTAGTTGGGATTTATTTTCTATATCATAAGGAAATACAGATGTTTTTATATCAGCTATTGGAACAGTGATTATGGAGTAATAGATTAGTGTCAAGTGTTTAAGTGATATACTACTATAACAAGAGCTTATTGTGAGCAGATAACCTGATGCATTCATCTTGTAGTGTAGTATCACCACAGAATTCTGTGGCAAGCCTTGCAGTTGCAACAGGAAATATTTAAAATAAACACAAAACACCTTGATTAGGGGATACCAGTGCTTCTTGTTTGCTGTATAAACTTACTGAAGCATGTTAGGAGGTGCTGTGAGTTGAAAGCATGTAAATGTTTAAAAGCTATAAAGCCTTCATGAATGTAAGCACTTTTCTCAAGTATCTTTGTAGTGATGTGCACAAGAATGGCCTGTAAAATAGGATGCTTGTTTTACAAGAATGTTTTCCTATTTTACAGTGGCTTGAGAGAACTAACAGGCAACTGATGTACTTGGGCATGAGTTGTGAACATTCAGCAGTTGGTGTTGATGATAAGCATGGTTTAACTTCAACTTAGAAATGGGCTGAATCATATCTAGTGATAAATCGAGCAAATAAATCAGTAGCAAAAGTTCTCTTAAACTGCTTTACTAGTAGAGTTATGTGCAGATCTTTTCTAAAACAAAAACCAAACACCCACAACCAAACAAAAATCACTCAATCCTGGTCCTGATTGCTTCATGGTTTATTTTTTCATTAAAATAAAACTTTGAATCAACAATTGTCAAAGTTCTAAGTTTCTAAGAACTTCTAAGGAAGCTTCTGCCTTCTTTTTAACAACTGTAGAGGCATTTGTGATGTAATATCTTTGAATACTTCTATTGCTGGCCTATAAGGTTGAAGGCAGCATCTTAACCTACATGCTTGTTAGCAGTTCACAAGCTATTAAAATCTGAAGGGTTTTATGTGCATCCGAAGAGAAATATCTTAATGGACTGTGGATCTTATCATAAAAACTAAATGTAAGTGCTTATTTTTGTTAGCGATGTTTAAGGTTAATGTTAGATCTTCTTTTTAGGTTTACCTTTACTTGTGCAAAGAACAATTGCAAGAACTATAGTACTTCAAGAAAGCATTGGTAAGGGTCGCTTTGGAGAAGTCTGGAGAGGGAAGTGGAGAGGAGAAGAAGTTGCTGTGAAGATCTTCTCTTCAAGAGAGGAACGCTCATGGTTTCGTGAAGCAGAAATTTATCAAACAGTTATGCTACGGCATGAAAACATTCTTGGATTTATAGCTGCAGACAACAAAGGTTAGTGATACTATTAATTCATCTTGCTGATTGTGTACCTGGTCAGAATAGATAGTAAATGGAGAGAGGAAAAATAAAGTTGTGAGGATCCAATTAACAAAATAATTTTTTGTTACTTTTAATAGGTCATCTCAGGGTTTGGCAGGCTTTTCGTAGGTTTAATGAAGGATAAAAGTACATTTTCTTTTGTCTGGTAAACATGCTTTGTTTAAATCTAAACAAAATTCTTGCATATTTACTGAGGTGAAATTTCTAAAAGCAAGTTAGGAGTGGCTAAGTTTGGTATCAAAAGTGAGATGCCTTGTCCTGTCAGCCCACACATCTGTTGAATACCGCCTGTACTTCCCTAACAGCCTAATAAATAGATGTGTGGGACCAAAAGACATCATGTCTAATTCTGTTGTCCTAATATAAAGTAGGAAGTAGAAGATTCATCTTTAAGGGTGAGATATGAGAAGTCATTAACTTAGAACTTCAGTTAGAAAAGAAACTGGGAAAGGGTAATTAATGTGTTTTCTTAATTTTAAAAAATTGTACTACTTTCCTGAAGCTCTCCTGATATTCCTCTTAGTGCATACTTGAAGACTTATTTTAACTGGTTTTTTTTTTTTTAGCTTGATTTGTTGTGGTTTCAGTCAGATAAAAGTTTCTTGGGTTTTCATGGAGTCCAACTGAAGACATGAAAATTTGGCAAAACCAACAAAAGTTGGTGTTTTTTTTTAATTTCTTATATTAAGGGGAGCTAAAATAATCAAATGAAACAACATAACATCTTAATCTGAAATTACATGTTTCACCACAAATGGCCTTTGGCTTTTTGTGAAGAATGCATTAACAGAAAATTCTGTCACCTTAGGGATGAGTCAACCCATACACATCCTGGATTCTTAAAGGACTCTTGGCTTTGTGGGAAATCTTTGAATGGTTTTAGTGTAGTTGAAGTATACACGTAGATTTATTTCTTTTGAATTATCAGTAGATTAATTTCAAGTTTTTATATCTATATAGATCTGTAGAATTGGAACAGAACCTGAGAGGTTGTGCATATGTCCATTCTCCAGGAAAGGGTTAGCTGTAGCTAACTTGTTCCTAAAAGATGTTTTTGCAACTTGTTAACCTCCAAAAGCTTGCAGATGTAGAGCGTGCCAGGCAACTTTTTCCTGCAGCTTATTATGCTTACCATTAGAAACTGTCTTACTTTCATGCCTTAAGTTGTATTGGATGTTAATAGCACCTGTGAGAGTTTGAGTTTGTTCTCATGGACCTAGTTGGAGTATCTGGAGCCTGGGTTTAAAACTAGATCGTTTGCATTAAAGAAAATACACTTGACTACCATTCAGAGGAGGTATGAGGAAAGTTTCCTAAATGAGTGTGTTCCTAAAATTTTCTGGTTGCGAGCTCAGGTTCCAGAGGCAATAGGATAAATTTCCATTGACTTGGTTATCTTTAGGTTCATTGTAATAGAACGGGTTGCCCAGGGAGGTGGTGGAGTCACCGTCCGTGCAGGTGTTTAAGGAAAGGTTGGATGTGGTACTGAAGGACACGGTTTAGTGGGTAATAGGTGGGGGGGGGACGGTTGGACTGGATGGTCCTTGAGGTCTCTTCCAACCTCAATGATTTTATGATTCTATGATAATGTGGTAGTTTCTACTGTTAATATGCTCTACATACAAAGAAAAGTCTCAGTTGGTAGGTCATGCCATCATTTGAGGCTTTAAGACTTCAGGGCAAAGCTCTTTAGTTTTCTTGAACTGGTTGGCTATTGATCTACAAAAAATGTTTAAAGATGTGTTTTGAAAATGCTGCTGCTATTGACTAGTTTCTAACAGTATTGCTGTCTGACCAGATGCGGAAAGGTGGATTATTATCTTAACTCACCCATGCAGAGCTCTTAGTATAACCTTCTACATTCTCTCAACAAGGAAACCTGTACACACCATTATCTCTGGGTTAAGCATTCAGAAGTCCTGAATATCGAAGGAGGTTAATACTTCAAATCTTGTTTAGAATACTTCGGGCCACCTGTATCATTAAATGGGAGAACATAAATGGGCCACCGAGGAGACAGCATACCTGCTAAACTGGAAGAACTATCCTGGTACTCTGAAAGGACCAAGTGTATCACAACATGGCTTTGGAGAGCAGTGGCTTAAAAACAGCTATTAACAGTCTTCCATTGTAGATGTTGGTGCTAACTGATAAATGCTTATTAGGTGCCAGGTGCAACGCAGTATTATTCACAGCAATAATAGCTGTGAAGGATTTGCATCCATTTCTCCATAGGGCAGACAATGCGTTCAGGGGTTACTGCAGCTTAGTTGGAATACGCAAAGTCCGTAGACTGTCAGAATCTGAGAAATTGCAAAGATGACTACAGACATACAGCAGTACAAGGAATTCACAATTCAGTGCTTGCTGAAAGTTCAGTGATACGTGGAGAAGAATTCTCAGGAATAGGTTCTCCTGTATCCATCGTGAATGCTGAGGACTTGTATCTCCTGACATGTAGTTTGTGGTGTAAATGTGGGTCAGTGTCACACTGCAATTTTTGCTGCTGGTAAAGGCCTTAATTAGGTCTCTCCTCTTAATGCAACTGCGTATTTTTCACAGCTGATGGGAAACATCCATCTGGCTGTTGCGGTTGTAAAAGACATGGGGCTGCCTTCCAAGTAGCAGTGTGCATGTATAGATTAGAAAGTGTTTACAAGCACAGATAGATCAGCTAAGTTAGTGGTGCTCACGTGGTGAAGTCACAAAGCTTGTGAATGAACTACTGTCTTCATTCTGTTCTACTACACTGTTTAGATATCTTATGTGTCTTAATGGCACAGTCTTCTCTACTTCCCCACAACTGTATAGTGTTCAGGAGGCTACAGGAGCTGGTCCAATCTGTCTGCTTTCTCATTCCAAAGTTTACTGGGAAATAGGTGCTGCTCTTAACTTGAGAGCTAAGAAGCTATGAATGGTTTTAACTGCAGCTGTGTTGTGCCTGGCTAGTGTGTTTGTGTTCTGGGTAGCTCTTTACTTACCCAGGAGTATATACTAGCTTTCAACTACTGCTAGGTCAGGGAAATTGCTTTCTGAGCCATGTGTTGCCTTGTTTTGAACGACCTAAACAGTTTGGTTTTTTTCTTTTTGGGAGTAGGTTTTTGTCTTTCTAGCCTAGATACTTAACTGTGAAGTGTATCAGGGACTACTTATCTGCGCTATGCTAATAGCAGAAGAGCAGTGGTAGCAACCTTTGTTTACAGTACTAAAGGTTGCCCTGGATTAGCTGTCTGTAACCTTATCTGTCGTCATGTAAGGAGTGAAGCCTTGTACACACTTTGAGATAAGATTATACTCTAAAATACTCCAGCCTCTTCATTTCTTTCCCTATATTGAAAGCTGCACTTCTGTAGGTGAAAGTCTTGTTCAGTCAGACTAACTTACATGGTAAGTAGGTCCCCAAGAATGATGTTAGGCATTGGCCTGTGGAAAGGTGAGTCAAATTCCTTTGCGAAAAGTACTATTTGAGCAGTTTATTCCTTAGAAGCTCTTGCTTGAGCCTGAGGAGGAGGAATTTGACTGGAAGATGTTGCTAATCTGCACAGCTCAAGTGCTTTTCATCAACTTATTCAGATGACTGTCTCAATGTCATAGTCAAGCTGTTTCACTAGCAAAATATCAGTTCTCTTCCAGCCACAGACAAGTGTTTTCTGGCATCTCCCTGAATACCTCATTGCTTAAGTTTTCTAGTTATAGATCCCATCTGTATCTGATCTCTTCACCACTTTTTTCCTCTGTGTTTTTCTGTTACACTGTCTACATGCCAAAAAAAGGCTACTGTATTCCACTCTCTTCTTTGAAACTTCTTTACTACATGACACTAGAGAACATATGCAGTCAGACAGTTTCTGTAACTTCTTTTAAACATTCAACTTGGAACATAAGTCTGCAGTTCATAATTCTTGTACTAAGCAAATCCCACTTTTAAACCAAATACTAGGTTTTAAAACAAGCATGTGCCAAACCCAAATTTTGTTTTGCTAGTACAAATGTGGAAAAGCATTTTTCACTTTAGTGAATTCAGTCAATTCAATTTTAATTGAGACTTGATTATATATTTGGTAAAGCAATTGTTACAAATGCCTTTTTTCAAGAGGCAACTTGTCTCAGGTGGATGTTGCTAGGACTTCACTGATGTTTTTCTCAAACTGTAATCAATCTCCCTAACAAATCTGAAAGGTTTTTACTCAGAATTTCAAATTTTCTTAGAACTAAAAAAGAAAAACCTTTTACTTATGAGTAATTTTGATAGTCTAAAATACTTTGAGGTTTCTTGATAACAGATTAATTAACCGTATTAATCTCTTAAATAGTTTTCCAAGAATATACATTGTAGTAATGTTCTTGAACATTCTGAAATTGCTTGAGATCCTTGATCATGTTGTGTATGTGAGCTAAATTAGGTTACCTTCTTGTGGAAGGCTGTGCTACTGTCTGTAATTACCGAGTGTAATTACTTTTTATTAACTGATAATGCAAATCCTGTGATTGAAGGCTTCATGGCAGATGCTCTTTACTGTGCAGTCAAAAATACTTGGTCGGAGTAATTATTACTTGTAATAATAAACTACTGCCAACAGTGTAAGAAGACTTAAGTTCGTAATGGATGTTCTGCTTACATTGCTAAACAAATGTGTAGGTTGTCAAATATAGCAAGGTAAAGAAAATGTAGTCGGTCCCATTTGATCACTGGACACTGTATTTACAGACAAGCTTAAATGCAGCAATAATTAATATTTTCATGTAAGCTTGTATGTAACGCTATCCCTTCTTAAAACCTGATTGGAAGGCCACAGGTACAACATACAATAGGAAAGAATCATGGCTCCTTTCAGAATGGATAGTAAGCCCAGCTTTATACTTCCTCCTTTGGAAGGAAGGTAGAAAACAAACTGAATAGTGAGACTTGCAGGTAATAAATAAGGTAAAATTGAAGAAGGGTCTATAATGAGCAGCATGTTTTCTTAGGTGGGCATGTAGAGTTAAGAGGGGAAGAACTTGATGCAAAGACAATCTTGCTTCAAAGCAATGATGAGTCTTTCAGAAACTGTGACATCTTTAGAACAGTTGTTTAAACAGAATAGGTCTGGTAAACTACTTAAAATAGATTACTAATTTCCCTACTTACTATTGTCTAGTTTAGATACTTGCTGAGGTATTGCATTCACAAGAAACCTGAGAAGAAATCAAGTACATGGTCAAGCAATGAGTGTGTATAGCCCAGAGAGAATTATTTCAGGCAGTGTAGGGTCATAAGTGAAGCAGTAGAATAAAACTGAGCGAAGAGAGTATTCTGAACTGATTAAGTTTTATTTTGAACTTCTACAGCTTGTTGTAGCGCTCTAACTGTATGTATTTGAGAGCAATTTTTATAGGTTTGCCTGTTTTAATGGTTGTGTAAAACTGTTTCAGTGAAGCTAATACTGTGTGATTGACTTTTCAAAGACCATAATTCTCTTTGGAAGAAGTCACATTTAATAGTATGTTGAGTTCTAAAAGTTTGTGCTTGGATACGTAAAGCAGCAGTCCCAATGATAAAATAATTGAGGATATTTTTTAAAAAAATCTTTCATTTCCTTTTAAAAAAAAAAGCTGGGGAGTAACTTCTGTGGGCATACAAGAAGCTTCCTGCTGCAATAGCAGCTTTTTAAGTCTCTTACATGTTAAAGTGTTTGCTTTAATTTGCCTGTTTAACAACTTAGTTGAGACTATTAATTTGAAAAAGTACTGTAAGCACTTCCACAAAGTGCACGTGGGGAAGTAGCAAGGCAGAATTCTCTTTCCACTATGAGAGCTGAGTGTAGATTAGTCTTTTATTTCCCTATGATGAAGCATTTGGTGGCTTTTTAATAATTCCTTTAATTCTTTTTAATGGCATCACTGTCCTCCATAGAAACATCCAAGTGGAAGGGATGGACCCTCATCCAAGTGCTTATTTAAAGATAAGCACAAGTACTTACACAAATGTAGGTTGTGTTAATTGGTAGATCAGGCATTTTGCGCCTCTGACGTTTCTGGGCCAAGTGTGTTCTTTGAAGGGAAGCAAGTGGAGGAAGAGGGGAAGGAAATGTAAGAGTCTCCTATTTTGAAACTAAACATTTTTCAGTATGTTTATGATGGCAATTAAATTCTGAATTCACTTCTCTCCTTATTCTTCATACTTAGTTCTTGAGTAGGTGTTTTGGTAATCCTTAGGGACTACCACATAATGAGAGCTTTTTTGGCTTGCGCTGAGTTTTCTCACTTGTTCTTAGGGAATAGTGGCTTTATAATTCAGGATAGAAGTCCAGCTGAAGTCTTCTGTGGGATAACTAGTCTTTTAAAGAGATGAGAGACTTTTCTACAAATGTAGCTAGCCATAAAAACACTTCTCAAATCTGCCATGTGAGAGTTGCTTTTATAACAAAACTGGAAAACCTGTTCGGTGGAAGGATTGTTCTTTTCTGAGTATATTTCTACTTAGGTCAAAAAACCTTCTTCCCCCATCTTGATTTAAATTCTTTCAATAGTCTTCTCTCTGTGGCTTAAATGTATCTTGTGTCCACAGGTTTAATAATGTGAACAGTTTAGTTATTATCTGTGACTTGTATGCCTTGAGATATCTGCAAATGTATTAAGGCCTGTCTTGTTCTTAATAGTTCGGTGAAAAATCATACAGCAAACTGGCTTTCCGATAAGTGGTTTTCATTCCCTTTACCCTTGTGCCTCCTGGAAACCCCAGTTTTGGCCAGCAACTTAGGGGTCACCAGAGGTGGGATTTGATTTTAGTTTTTGATGTAATGTCTGCTGCTTGCAAGCTTCTACTCCAGGAGGAAAAATCCACCAGCTGCTGGTAACTGAAAACTGTTTCCCAGGCTGAGGCCAGATAGGTTATGGGAAGGCTGAAGCAGTTATGGGGTAAAGCTTGAAAGACTCTTTGTTTTGTTTTTGGTTTTTTTTTATGGGTAGCCTGGACAATATTGTACTAGACTAATAGTGGCAGGATTAGTTTTGCATCATGCGTTCAGCACTGTTCCGCCCCACCAAGCAGAAAAGTTAGGGGAAGACAGGGCCTGGCTAATACACTGAATAGGTTACCTCAGAATCGTGGTGGCATTGACTTTCTATGCCTTTTAGTTTAAAGGAATACTCACTAAAGGTGTTCAGAAAATCTTGCATGGTAGTCCCAGTCCTTATAGAGGCATTTAAATGTTACAGGTATAGAAGTAAAGATTTAAGCGCCTTGTTAACTGAGGTTACTTGCAAAACAACTTGTACTTCATAAGCATTGTATAAAAGTGGCATATATGGTTTGCTTGTCTCGTGTGTGCGGTATTCATGCCGGTGTTGTTTTGCAGACAATGGTACATGGACTCAGCTGTGGTTGGTGTCAGATTATCATGAGCATGGATCACTCTTTGATTACCTGAACAGGTATACAGTAACAGTGGAAGGAATGATAAAATTAGCTTTGTCTACTGCCAGTGGTCTAGCTCATCTTCACATGGAAATTGTTGGCACGCAAGGTAATCCTACAACTATTCAGCCTGTCACTTGGGTAATAACTGGATTTTTTAAAATAACACAACTTTCTGCTATAATTCTCTTCTTAATTAGAAGGGGTATAGTTGCTTTGCACACAGCTAGTTATGTGATGAGAAAGCAGCTGAACTTGGCACAGTTACCAAAGTTAATCCCTTGCAGAGCTGAGTGAATTGAAAAATCTGAGATGTGGTAATTTCCAAATTAGTAGAACTTCTTAATTTGGAAGGCTTTTTACCTTCTTTTCTATGGTACATCCAGATTTTGTGATGTAACGATCCTTCCTACGAAACAACTATTAAAAGGCACTCAGTAATGATGCCTGTAGTATCGTAACTTTGGCTGAGACAGTATTAAGGATCTACTTCCAGAGGTATTAGAAACTTACTTTATAGCAAGTAGTATGTGTATGCAGTAAATAAAGGCTTATTAGCAAATATGTTTTTTACAGATGTGTTTATTTTTTTCCCTCCTTGCAGGCAAACCAGCAATTGCCCACAGAGATTTGAAATCAAAAAATATATTGGTAAAAAAGAATGGAACATGCTGCATTGCAGATCTCGGATTGGCAGTTAGGCACGATTCAGCTACAGACACAATTGACATTGCTCCAAACCACAGAGTGGGAACAAAAAGGTAAAATTCATGTGATGTGTCAGACAGCATTTATTAAACATGCTTTTTTTTTTTTCGTCCCATATAGAAGATCTTTGTGGGTACAAGCATGAGCAGCAGGAAGATGTAAATAATGGCAGTTAAGAGTTCCTAGGCATTTCCTTGCCAGCTGGTAATTAGTTAGACAGTAGGTGCTTAAAAAGCATGTTGAATCTTTACATCTATTACTAGCATGTGTACAATACTAAAAACTTGCAAAATATTGTAGGTCACAAGTATATGTTAAATTGGGAGATGTCATGAACGACAGTTTTGGATTTTACTGTATCTTTTTGCCTTGTGTTGCATGGAAATGTTACTTGCAGCACAATCTGGAGTATAAGGCAACATATTGACAGTGAAAGTAAAAAAAGCTGGATTTTTTTCAGCATGAAGCCTATGTGGTAGAACACACAAGATGCAGTCTTGGATACAGACTTTCATGGGATCTTTTTGAGAGAAATATGAGAACTTAAAACAGTCATCTTTGTCTAATGCATAAAGAGAATTATCATGGATGAGTCGGTATAATTTTCTTTTAAATGCCTACTTCTGAATTTGGAAATACGGATTTTCATGTCCTCAAAAGAACTCTGCTGTTTAACTCCATCAACACAAGTGTAACTAAACTTACTAGCTGTAACTTGTCATTGCTGAACCTTCAGACAATAATAACTGAAAGCTGTTCTGAAGAGATTTATGTCCACTAATCTGTGCAGCTATACAGCATACGGAGATAGCAGCACTGACAGTGAACCACAGCAGCAGTTGTGTGATATGGGCAACTTCTTGTGTTTTTTAAGGCTCAGTGAACAACAGCTTTTAGAACGTGTACTGAAAATTTATTTTTCTGACAATTATATTGCTGAAGTTACTTTTTGTTCTAAAGCTCTGCTGTACTAGTCTTTTGCCGACTTTAAAAACATGACACAAATGGTCAGATGAGATCTGTAATCTAGTAGTAGTTCAGAAAATAAATTACTGAGCATTATTCCCTCAGTCTCCAGTAATTGTTGGTAGTAAAACAGCAGACTACTTTGGAATTTGTCATTGCAAACTTGGCTGTGTGCAAGGCACATACCATGTGTGACTTAGTATTTTTTTTACATGCAAAGGAAAATGATGTGCATATCTAACTTTAGTCCTTGGAGAAAGTGTTCTTTCAGCTGTGTCTGTAGATTCCACTTACAAGATCTCTTCTTGCATAGACGCTATGAAATTGCTTGTTCATCTACCTTATGCTTCACAAGGGTAAAACTGTAGCAACTCTCTTACTGTAGTGGGCAGCAGCAGGACTAAGCGTGTTTCCCATTTTAAAGACATTAGTCACTTCTACCTCTTTGAAAAATTGTTCATTCCCATAAAAGGCTTAGTCCCCTCTTCCCTCTTGTGCATTCTTAGGTAAGTAACTGCACTTCTGGTTAATCTTTCATAATAAAGTCCAGATATTACCTGTCAATAACAATTTTAACTGCTATTGATGGCCACTGTTGGTACCTCTTCTGTGTATGGAAGCTCTATGTGCAAGTTCAGAGACATTTGACTAAGTTTATATTTTTCTAATGATTGTATAAAATGCATGGTCTAGGAAGGAAGCAAGACTCTTTTGGTGAGTCGATTGTAAGTACTGAGTCTCTGATCCTTCTCTGACTGAATGAATCTCTCTTCTGTTCAGAGGCTTAGCTTTATCAGAGGATGTGAACTGTGTGCTTTCACAGCTCCACCTGCAGCATAAAGCAGGCAATGTGAGCTTTAAACTGAGAAGGAAATGGAATCCCCCTCTCACTCCCTGAGGCAATTAAAAAAAAAAGACATTCTTTTTCTTTCTTGAAGTGTAGCCCACCTGTTACTTTTGATAGTTAAAATAGGCTATGTTTTAAAAATTTTGGCTGTGAATTCCACTTTAACATGGGTGCTTTTCTGCAGTTTACATAAACCAAATATGAGCAGAATTCTAGCTGTATTTATGGAAAACAGGCATGGTGAAGGGAGATGTTGCACTCAACATGTTGTTTGTGGGTCCTCTTTGATGACACCAAGCTCCCTATATGTTGTACAAGAAACTTGGGCAACTAATACCGAGCTCTTAGGCTGAAAGGGTTGGGAGGAAGAGGTCAGTGGGCATCTAAAATTTGGCAAGACTGTGCTCAATGTAATTTGTGAGTGTCTTTGTAGACCTACCCTTTCATTCTTGGAGGATACTGAGCTTCAGACCTTGTTCAGAAGGTCAAAGTTAGTCTATGTAGAGTAGTTCTCTCTAGAACATGAAATACTGTTTCTGACAAGCAATGCATTTCCAATACATAAGCTGACAAGGAGATGCATGTTTCTCTCCCTTTGTCTGATAGCTGTGAAATGGCTAATCTGCTAACCACACTAGATGACCTACTTGCCTCTTGCCTCTCTTGTTCCAGCAATAATCTCTCAGACTTTTTGAGCAGTCAGTCACCATTTTGAGTTATGGAAGCCAAAGCCAATCTAAATGCATTGATGGAGGATAATGGTAAGAGGTCAATTTGCCAATAAATTCAATGGAAGTCATTCTGCGGGGCGATTTTTTCTTTTGAGGGTATGAATTCAGCTCCATTGCTGCAGTCAGGCCTCTTATGGTCTTTCCTGTTAAAGCCCTTGTCCTTAAGATGATCTACAGAAATGGAGACAGTCCCCTTACTGCTTGTATAAGTGATTCTGATTGACAGTCTTCCAACATGGTTGGAGTTCTTCATTTGGTGTTTTGTCAGCTCCATCACTCTTATCCCCATGTGATCTTAAGATACAGATTAAATAGTCTTTCTTCTAGACTCAGAGCTGATTGCTCTACTGTAAAGCATGTGGAGTAGTGTAATTGGATTATCCAGTAATCCAAAATCCTTGGAGAACTTTTTAATCAAGAATGCAAGTGTTAAGTTTTTGATACAGGTGGCCCAGAATAATTGGCCATATCAGAGTTTGTGACATATGTAAACTTCATGTGTCTGCTTCAATTCAATAAATACTGTCAAAGTAAACCTTACTCTTTAGACAGTTGTCCTCTGCTTGTGCTGTATTATCACTTGTGGGGATTTTATATGCCTGTGCAGTGCTTAAGAGAACTCTCATGTTAGCATCCTTTGAAGTTCTGGACTACTGGTTGCATTTTTGCTCTTTTGGTAGCTCTTGCTTCCTTGTATGCATGTCATTACCATAAGACACGGTAGTGCTGAGCGAATTCTGAAAGTTCTGATAGTCCTGAAATTTATTTTTAGTGTCTTGTATTCTGCCTACCATCCCTGGTACTAGGAAAAGAAAATCCTAGTATTGTGTTGATTAAATGAAATTGTGCATAGGCTTCTGTGGCTGGTCCAGAGGTTGAGCTGTTGCCTGACACTGTATTCCACTCCAGTAATCTGTTATGCTTCTTTATCAGTGAACTGATGTCATTGTTTGCCTGCTTCATTAATGTGTCACCTTGAGATTGATGGGGCAGTGATGTGGAGAAACACACTGAACTCTGCTAAACATTACATACTGGATTTAGCTGCCAGAGCTATACCAGATTGAGAGTGCAGTACTACAACTGATGCTGACTGATAAGGCAAATACCATTCATTCTTTCCAGCAACCAGCGGCGATGCTGCTGTCAGTAACTCAGTGTGGTCCACAACTGACACTTTGCTTCATGTTCCCACATTAGGCCTAGTCACTAAACAAGGTAACAGTCACTTGGATGCCATGACTAGTTTTCAGTCCTTGTTTCTCAGTTCAAAGTCTGTCTCAGATTTTTCTGTTGCAGGAAGTGTTGATAAAGTAAACTTTTCTTGTGAGCACAGTTTTGAATGTGTAACCCAAATAGGATTTACTGTTTAAACTGCCATGCTCTTTTTTATGATGAAGAATCAGTTACTGCAACGGTAGGGAGCCTTTGTTCCCAAGGAATCCTTAGCAGGGCTGCTTTTTAACCAGCCTTTCATGTCTATTCCCTCTCTAGCCTAGCTAGGGGATGTTATAAGTGGCTGCTATATCTCAGCAGATTCCAGGAGGAGCGGGGGCTTCTTCCTGCCTGGCCTCTGGAGCCCAACCTGGTGTGTCCAAGGGGCTGGGGCTCTGTCCATCCCAGGCCCTGGAACGTGGCTGCTGCTGCCTCACTTGGGATTCAACCAGTAGTCAGGATGGGCATACGCAGACACATACTGACAGGGCTGATGACACAGATTGCTATATACCATGTGCTATCTTCAACACCCACATAAAACACTGTCAGAACTTGTATAAAATCTAAGTATAGACAGCCAAGTCTCCTTCCTTCTGTTCAGCTGATCAGGATTGAACTTCATGAGTGAAAACACACACACTCCCTTCTGTAGTCTTACAAGCCCATGCATGTTTATGAATCCCTCAACTACCAGTACAACCCTTGGTGTGTCTAATGCCCTCTTCTGTGCTCCACATTGCTACTGCGCACTAACCCAGCTGCTAACAGATGCATGTACTCATCATATGTATGCCTACATGCATGGATTACTTCAATAACAGTGCAGGCCCTGCCCCCAACAGACATCCCTGCCTGAGCCACCTATTTGCTAGCTAACCAGCTTGAAGTTTGCTACTGAATTACACCCATCACACCTGCTGTGTATACCAGGTTTGGGGGAAACAAACCTTCCAGCCCACCCCAGCAGCTGGCATCCAGGCATGTAGACCTTATGACCTGTGATTCCCACTCCAGTTGCTGGTGCTGAGAGGCCCTTACCCTACTGCTCTCATCCTATTTCTCCCCTGTAGCTGGAACCTCTAAAGTATGTGACTGTGAAGCCTGTGATCCATGGTCCTGCTTCAGTGGTTGAAGCAGAGACCCAAATTTGCTCAAGTTGCTGTCACTGGAGGTGCCTTCACTCACTGTCTTGACTGTGGTTGCTGGCCCAGAATTCATTCACACTGGTCCTCCCTCACAGTAGCTGCGGATGCATGCTCCTAAGACTTGTGGACACATCCTCCTAGGATCTGCAGTTCCCTTTCCAGCTGCTGAAGCTCTCCTCTCCAGTTACTGGAACTCCAGGTCTAAGGGCAGCTTCATCCTTTGACTACATTTCCTAGCCCTGATTTCACTCATACCTGCCTCTAGTTGCTGACATGTAGTCTGCAGAGCACACATGCACCTGGGGTTGAGAGTGAGGTTGCATAGAAAGGTAGTTAGGATTTAATAAAAAGACCAGATACACACTGTGGTGAGCAGGTGCAGGGCTTGGTCAGACAAGCATAGTGACTGGCAAACGTTTATGCAGTTGGCCCCTCTGATATCCTTTTCTATCTATTACCCCATTTTTGTTTCGGTTACCCTTCTCCTAAACGTTCCTTGATAAGCATTGCATAGTCCTACAGGCCTCCTGTGAATATCCACAATCCTCCTGTTCCTCTTGTTTCCTGTTTATTAGCAGTTACAATGTCCAGACTGGCTCTTTCTAAAGCTGTGCCTGGAGTTTCTTAATAGCCCAGCAATTAGCAGGTGGAAACTTTTGGGTTTTGTCCTTGTCTCTGTTATTCCATGTCTATCAGGTTTATGGCTCTGTTTGTTTATTGTTACACATTTTACTTATTCCCCCTATTCCTTTGCTTTTTCCTCTCAGTTTACTTATTATACTCTTTGCTCTGAAAGACAAAGGAAAAATCTGCTTCATTAAGGTTATTCAATCCTTTGTCTCCTTTTCCACATAAATATTTAAATTTGGTTTTAAGCTGATCAGTAGGACTGAACTTTATGGTAAGTATTTATTGGATTAAATGTTTTCTCTTTTTTATTGCAATTAGGTACATGGCACCTGAAGTTCTAGATGATTCCATAAATATGAAACACTTTGAATCATTCAAACGAGCAGACATCTATGCAATGGGATTAGTGTTTTGGGAAATAGCTCGGCGATGTTCAATCGGTGGTATGTGGCAATCTTTACAAAATTGGACATACTAAGGAATTATAAGTAACTTACAAAACCTGAATAAGTTTGAGTAAACAGTTTGATCTAAAAATGGTGCAAGGTAATACCCAGTATGTCTCCAGACTTTCTGACTGTTAATCCTGTAAATGATGACTGGTTGATTTAACCTCTATAAATTGAACCATATCTGTTGAAGAAAATAAGTAGTATTCTTATCTATGTTAACATTTTTTTTCTAAAACCTTTACATAGAGGGGGGGAAAAAAGGATGAAGTTAAATGTGGTCTTTGCCCTTTGCTCTCAGGGACAAGTAAGGGCTATAATGTGTTTCAATAAGGTATGGATGTTATTTTAAATAAAACACACTGTTATACATCTTATGCTTCGAAGAAGTGTGTCTTTAGCATAGCATATAAAAGATTAGATAGGACTTCAATCTCTTCCAAATATATATGTTTCAAAATTAGAAATTCCTCAAGGGTAATGTGAGTGCTCTGAAGGTATGGTTAAGGTTCTTTTAATTTGACTGTCAATCATTGTAATGTAATTCTTAAAAACCCAAGAAGAAAATGGTAGCATACTGATAAGGGAACACAGTAATAAGTGAAGAATGTGTGTGTATATACTTACATACATAATGGATATGTAATTCAGTGTTGGCTAAAATAAAGCTATTTTCAACCTATTACAGGAATCCACGAAGATTACCAATTGCCGTACTATGACCTCGTTCCCTCAGATCCTTCTGTTGAAGAAATGAGGAAAGTTGTGTGTGAACAGAAGTTAAGGCCCAATATTCCAAACAGATGGCAGAGCTGTGAGGTATTAACTAACCTTGCTAAAGCTGCTTTAATGGCCACTAGAGTTTTTATTGATTTCAATGGCTTAAAAATTGTGTAGCTTGCCGAAGGAAGAAGGGTTGCTTCCAGGAGATCTTAATTTCATTCTGATCACTGGGGTTTTATTGAATGTTATTGATCCTTGGTTATATGTTAATTTTAGTGAAATTACATTAAATATTAATAGCTAACCCTGTGTGGAGGATTCTAAAATCCCTTCCTCTGAAGCACAGGTGACACTAATGTAAATTAAAGCTCATCTGAATTATTATATAGAGGAAGCCGTATTGCAAACAAATTGTGTGGCTGGGGGGGGGTTATACTGTGTCTGGCTGGGATTGAGTTAACTTTTTTCATAGTAGCCTGTACGGTGCTGTGTTTTGAATTTGAGGCCAAACCAGTTTGATAGCACACTGATGTTTTAGCTATTGCTGAGCAGTGCTTACACAGCTTCAAGGTTTTCTCAGTCTCTCACTGTGCCCCCTTACTGCTGAGTAGACTAGAGGTGGACAAAAGGCTGAGAGGGAGTGCATCTGGGACAGCTGACTCAAATACATCAGAGGGATATTCCATACCATACAAGGTCATGCTCCCCAGTAAAATGGGGAGGGGGAGATTTCCAGGGGTTGCTATTGCTCAGGAACTGGCTGGGTGTCAGTCAGATAGTGATAGGCAGTTGTTTTTGTATCACTTGTTTTTCTTTGTTTTGGCTTAGTTTTCTGTCTTTGCCTATTAAACTATTTTTATCTCAACTCCCAAGTTTTTTCACCTTTGTCCTCCTGATTCTCTTCCCTATTCTTCTGGGAAGGAGTGAGTGAGTGGCTGTGTGGGGCTGCTACCCACTAGGGTTAACCCCTGACAGGGGTAGTAAATATACATGAGGCAGTCAGGTCTGTGCCAATTATTTTGTCACTAAGCTAGTTATCTCTTTCAAGAAGTGGACTTGCTGGTTTCAGCTTAGTACTCTGCCAGCACAGCAGTGCTTCTTGTTGGCACACAAATGGTGTATTTTTGTCTAATGCAAAAATTCAGAACACAGTTCTAGACAAGCTGCTAACTTTTCATTAAAATATTTTTGTATGGGCTGAAATTCTACTGAAATAATACTAGTTGTGCTCTACAGTATTTTGAATTTTATTTTTCTGTAAGTAAAGTAAGACTTTGAGTTTTGCATACAACTCTTCCACGCAGCTGTAGTACTAGTAATAGACTTCAGAAATGTATGAAGAGGCGAAGGCAGAACAGAGGCTACACTGGAACAGCAGTGCATATAATTACTTGTCTTTCCTTTGCAGGCATTACGAGTAATGGCAAAGATTATGCGGGAATGCTGGTATGCCAACGGAGCTGCTAGGCTAACAGCTTTGCGCATTAAGAAAACATTATCGCAACTTAGTCAACAGGAGGGGATAAAGATGTAGTCCTGGATTTCCTACCGAAGAACACTGTAAAAATACATATCTGCACCAGAGTGGCGTGTTAAGAAGGTTTATTGTTCTACCTCATTGGGGGAACAGAAGGATATTGCTGCCTTTTAGTACTTCATAGGAACGTCACTTACTAGGATTTTTGTGGACGTGCTAAACAGTTGTGTTGGGTCCTTTCTGTGCACTAAGAACCTCTTTCCCAGGTTACTTACAAAACATTGTGTAGTCTAGTTTTATTTTTGTTAACCTATAATTTTTTATTTGGAAAGTTGATAGCTGGTCTTAACTTCTAGTTAACTGTGCTAAAAATTGGAGGTCACTTTTAAAATGGAACTGGTTCCCTATATTGTTCTAGAGTGCATTGGTGGCTTTTTAAGCAACTTTATTCCTGGCTGGTACATTGACTATTCTGAACCACTCATGGTTCTTTGATTCAGATTGTGAATGTACTGTTGGAGTATACTTTGCTAGCTATTAAGGTATATCTTTTGGACTCTTACCTTGATTTACAAATTGACCTCATTCGGTTGTGGGAACATAATTTATGCAACTATACTTTATACATGATTACTGTTTTTTTTTCCACTTTTTCAGAACATTGCATTGCCTTCAAAATAGATTGTATTATACCAGTAAGTGCCGCTTTTGAGTCTTTTAATGCAAAACACTAGGAGCGTACAAAGCCTATTCTATGGTACTTTTGGTTTCAAAAATACAGTTAAACATCTGTTCCTTTGCCTAGCTAAGATCTAGTTCACACTTGTTTCAGCAAGTACATGATTTGTGGAATACCTTTAATTTTACCAAAATCTGACTCTTTAAACCACTGTAGGAGTTTTAAATAGTATAAACTAGTTAATTCACTGTTATATTTTGTAATTGTCAAGTCATGAGTCATAATTATATAAGATTTTTTTATCAAGTGGTACTTCTAAAATGCTTGAAGTACCTATCTGCTTCAAAAAAGTAGCAAGAGGAGTAAGATGTTCTCAAGGGATATTTTGCTCCATTAAATGAAATATGAAAAGCTTATTTTCTGTGCAGTTCTGCAGAGTCTTAAGGCTCAAAGAACAATATTTGCAGTTAAACAAGGATTAAGTGCACCTGTAATTAGGGAGAAGTTATTTGGGCTTCTGTACCAGAAAGTTCAAAGCTGCTTATAAATTTTATGTGCATATATTTGTGTGTGCCTCATACACAGAAAGTGGTGAGCTGCAGGTCTTTGGATACAAATACCAGAGGATTCCAGCAATCGTCTTCATAGTTACAAGAACAAAGCTTATGGTGGCTTGTGTTGTCATAAGAACACAGAAGAATATGCATGGCTTTAGTCAAGATTTGACTGAGATTTTAAGGATATCACAAGATTTTTACAAACTTGTTTAGAAGTGGAATTGCTTCCTGCCCAAGTGTACAATTTTGGGAGGAATTAATATGGTAAATTCTCTTTTAAAAAACCTGCTGTTACTGGAATGTGGTTTTTAATTGCAGTTTTAGGAAGAGTCTGGTTGGCCTTTGGTTTCATTAATGTCCAAAACGCTCAATAGTATGTCAGTATGTAAATGTGCTTGGTAATTAACATGCCACCTAACCTCCTACTCTGCCGAACATGTCAGTATCCATCCTATTGTGCAACACACATGGCAGCCTTACCTCTGTTTGCCCTTAATTCTTCAGCGTACAGTCCACTGAGATTTTCACAACGCTGGTAGCAGTGGCGGGGTGCTGGCTAACAGAAGCGTAGTCAAGATTGTGGTCTGTGCTCTGTGACGTATGGTAGTTAAAGCAGTCAGATGGATGGGTCCTAGCAAGAAGAGGCTATATAAGTGACATAAGACTTAGCCAAGAGAGCAGTTAACGAAGTGCTAAGGCTTGTGTATTTCCAAATTCTTAGTGCTTGCTTGGAGGTAGGTTTAAATGATGTGGGAATCACAGACCTTCAGGGGTAACTGCAAATAATGAAATGCTTTATTCAACCACCTTCATGGATGAGTTTATACATACTGGAAGATAGCTTCCAGGAGAAGAGAAAAAATAAGGAAAGTTCTTAGAAACCAGTTGGGTTTAAAACATGTGTACAGCTGTCACACTTATGTTTGTTTGGCATTATCTGACCAGTGAGGCTTATGTGCTCCAGGCCTCTGTCAATCAAAGCCGGATCAAAAAATGACTCTGTAGGTATTTTAAATAAACTATGCCTTTGTGTAAATGGACAGCTGTGTACCACAGAGTTTCTCAACTAGGGTTATTCCTAAAAAAAGATTGAATATAACTAAACGCCCAAGTCTGTCTACTTGGTATGCATCTCTAACAAATGTGATATATCTAGATAAATATATAAAGAAAACAGGTCAGCATCAAAATAGAACTTACTATATCTCATCCTAATTTCAAAGGTTTCCTAGTTAAACAGTTTCTTAATTTGGTAAATTTTGAGTGTTTTCACAGGCATGCCTGGATCTTTACCATAGATACAAATAGTATAGTTCATACTTCAGAATCATCAAGCTACTGTCATGCTTCAGATCTTTATAGTAATCTTGATGAGTTACATGATAGGCTTCCAATATAATTCATCAAATAATTTTATTAGTGGTTTTTTAGCACTTACAAAAGCTCATCAGCATAATGTTTAGCTTCCTAAAATATAAGCAGCAGAATCTATAGCAGCTGAACAGCATCATGGCATGCAGATTATTCAGTCAACTGTACAGTGGTTTGTTCCATAGGTTTAATCTCAGCCACCTTCATTCTCCTGAAGTGCTAGCAGCTATTCTTACCTTATTCTAATTTTTTGCTTGGTAATAGAAGCTTGCAAAAACAAAGCACAGAAAGGATGCTTGACAGTGCATGATTTTAGGAACATTGTTTTGGGACAGCCTTATTCATACTGGAATGCAGAACAGGAAAATTCTGAATAGAGCTATATGTATCTTCAGTTCTGACACCACAACTTCAAGCTTTGTTCTTCTTTTCCATTATATAAACTGAACACCTTTTACAAAGGCTCTGTCTGTATATATTATGTAACTTTAAATCTTACCTGTGTAAGATCATATCTTATATATATGGACACAGGTACACATAAGTATTTTTTAAATTAAGATTGTAATATCACCAGATCTGCTCTTGGAAACCCAGGGGGACCAAAATATTTTAGCATTCAAAATATTAATTTTGTATCATTTCAAGTATATACCAAAACCGTTTCTGATTAATACTGATGCAAATGTTTATTGTAAATATTACATACGTTATACATTCACTTGAGTTTTGTGGATTTAATCAATTGACATTTTAGTAGCATTGAAGCCTCAGTTTGGTTTACAGACTTGTGACCAGGTGGATATGGAGAATAAGGAGCATTGGATATGGTCTGAAGCTGAAAAGCCTGAAACATTGTTTTTTGAATGCTGGAATTCTTCAGGGACCTTTCAACCTTAAAAGCTGGAATTCTGGGATGTTTCTGAAGCTGACTTTCCAAGTGTGACACACTGTCACCCTCCAATGGTTCCAGTTGTAATCCTAAGAAAGACTTTGTATATAGGGTAAAGACATTGGGACTGACTGTATGACATGAAGGTATCAAATGAAATATGAGGCTGTTTTTTATTTTCAGTAATGGTTCTGAATGTGATTGCCATGAAATTCACCTTTTAGTTCCTTGTTTATATTGTGCCATGGAAAGGATTGCAAGGTGTTAATCATTTTGTGTTTTAAAAGCAAACAAAAACTTCACCATATCAGTTGCTTTAAACTCAAATTACCTCTTAAAAGACCAAGGTACATTTACCTCATGTGTATATAATGTTAATATTTTTCAGAACATTCTTCAGGTTTGCAGTTACATGTTTCTAGAAATATGGGTATTACTAAATTTACAACTTCAGCGGTACTAAATATATTATCTGGTGCCCCAAAACACTTTAATTTTCTGTATTTTATTGTATTAGCAAGTTTGCTGCTTTGTCACTGTAGCACCTGCCCTTACATAGCTGTGTGGATACTGCCTTGTAAATTTTACTTTTTGGATGATTTGAGGATCCTGTACAGATGAGTGTCACTTTTTTAAACCTTATAAAATTGTGCATTTCCCTTACATTTCTGAAAATATGTATTGTATTTGTAGAGTATACATTTCAATGGATTGTAAATAGGACAGTAGAAGAGTGTATGCTTATGTTAAGTGCTAACACTACAGTAGAGAGATTAAAGCAGTGAAAATAAATAACTTTTTTCAAAATCTGAGAGTTGTCTTTCAGAGGAAGACATTGCAGGTAGGTATGGGTTTGGGTGTGATATTCTTACCTGGCAAAACTCACTTTACTGTGAATTCCTTTCCTCAGAAGGAATTTCTGCTGGTATAAAAGTGATAAAGGGTTATGCTAATGCTGAGGGGATCCATCTCGTGTATGCTTGTATGGATAATGACAGAGTGCCTGATCTGCCTTGTGTCCTACAATAATACTTGAATAAGTACCTTGCTGGTGTCTCTGATCTTTTGGACAAAAGTGTTCTCTCTCCTTACATTTACATAGAAGTAACAGAGCTGCTGAAGCTTTCAGACTAGTTAGCTGACCTCAGCGCATCACAGAACAGCAAGTAAAATCAGCTTGTGTTGGAGTGGATTGCTTCTGTACAAAACTCAATTTTTAGACTGGTGGAAGGTGTAGTTCTGGAGGAAGGTGTAGTCATAAAAAATTATATCACAGAATCACAAGGGTTGGAAGGGACCTCGAAAGATCATCTAGTCCAACCCCCCCTGCCAAGGCAGGGCCACCTAGAGCACATCACTCAGGAACTCGTCCAGTCGGGTTTTGAATGTCTCCAGAGAAGGAGACTCCACAACCTCTCTGGGCAGCCTGTTCCAGTGCTCTGTCACCCTCACAGTGAAAAAGTTTTTCCTTACATTAACCCGGAACCTCCTATGCTCCATATCTTCTCTTTCCATAACTTTACATGCAACCATTAATTTTGGCTTAGAAATGACTAGATCAAATTTACGAACTTCCTTAACTTGATTAGACTGCAAATAAAGTGTCCAGAAGTCCCTGGGGAACCTACAACCTTGAGTCTTTCTGAGTTTCTTGCAAAAACAATTATATTAGGAATTTAAATATTATCGGAAATCATTACTTCTCTTTTGAAGAGAAAGACACCAAAGCAAGCTGTGCTAATAAGGTCCTCTGCAGAATTGCAGTGTTTATTGGTACTGAAATAGGTATATGGAGATGAAGATTCAACATCCTTCACATGTTGCTCAATTATGATACTAAGAAGACCTCTCCAATTGCGAGTAGGAGAAAGTTTGTGGAATCTGTTGGAGAAGTGGGCACAAGCTGATACTCAGTTTTAATTTTATATAACATCAAATATATTTGTGTAGGTGTTTAAATGAAGGGAGAAGGGGTTAGAAATATGATCAGAGAAGGATGCAGGATTTATGGGGTATATAGGGGAGAAACAGTGCAGGGAAAGGGAGTGATACAGGTCATCTGAAGAGCAATGAGCGTGGGAAAATAGAAGGAAAAGGGGATAAAAAGAGTGGATTGCATGTAAATAGTTCTTTGGTCAGTATGCTGGTCTAGCCATGCTCTGTGCAGACTGCCTTTGTAAATCCTAGGGCCAGCCAGCATGGGTTGATGAAAGGCAGGTCCTACTGGGCCAACCTGATCATCTCCTGTGACAGGTTGACCCATTTAGTGGATGAGGGAAAGGCTGTGGATGTTGTCTACCTGGACTTCAGTAAAGCCTTTGACACAATTTCCAACGGCATTCTCCTACAGAAACTGGCTGCTTGTAGCTTGGACGGGTGTATTCTTTGCTAGGTAAAACACTGCCTGGATGGCCGGGCCCAAAGAGTTGTGAACGGAGTTAAATCCAGTTGATGGCCAGTGGCAAGTGATGTTTCCCAGGGCTCAGTCCTGGGACTGGTTCTTTTTAATATCTTTATCAATGATCTGGATGAGGGGATCGAGTGCCCCCTCAGTAAGTTCGCAGATGACACCAAGTGAAGCAGGAGTGTTGATCTGCTTGAGGACAGAAAAGTTCTACAGAGGGACCTGGATAGGGTGGATTGATGGGCCAGGTCCAACTGTAGGAGGTTCTAGAAGGCCAAGTGCTGGGCCCTGCACTTGGGTCACAACAACCTCAGGCAATGCTACAGGCTTGGGGCAGAGTAGCTGGAGAGCTGCCTGGAGGAAAAGGACCTGGGGGTGCTGATGGACAGCTGGCTGAACATGAGCCAGCAGTGTGCTCAGGTGGCCAAGAAGGCCAACAGCATCCTGGCCTGTATCAGGAATAGTGTGGCCAGCAGGGCTAGGGAAGTGATGGTCCCCCTATAGTCAGCTCTGAGTAATACTGTGTTGTTTTGGGCTCCTCACTACAAAAAGGACATTGAGGTGCTGGAGCGTGTCCAGAGAAGGGCAACGAACCTGGTGAAGGGTCTGGAGCACAGGTCTTGAAAGGAGCAGCTGAGGGAACTGGGACTGTTTAGTCTGGAGAAGAGGAGGCTGAGGGGAGACCTTATCACTCTCTACAACTCCCTGAAAAGATGTTGTAGCCATGTGGGTGTTGGTCTCTTCTCCCAAATAACAAGCAATAGAACAAGAGGAAATAGCCTCAAGTTGTAGCAGGGAAGGTTTAGATGGGGTATTGGAAAAAACAGCTTCACCGAAAGGGTTGCCAGGCACTGGAACAGGCTGCCCAGGGAAGTGGCTGAGTCACCATCCCTGCAGGTATTTAAAAGGTGTGTAGATGTGGTGCTACAGGGACATGGTTTAGTGGTGGACTTGGCAGTGCTTAGGTTAACTAGCACTAGATTTTATCTTAAAAGTCTTTCCCAACCAAAGTGATTCTATGAATTTTTGTGGCCCAGTGCTGTTCCTGAGATTATACACCTGCCTTTTACAGTTCGGGCAATAGAAGCTTGTACTTCCAGAACTGAAGGTCACTGGTTTGATTCTTGACATGGGTCATCTGACCAGAGGGACTAACATACTAAGAAGAAATCTACTTTATTGTGGTTTTAAGTTAAATATCTTAAAAACTAAAAGAAGCAGTAACAGTCTTAAGAAAATTCAGGGTATAGGCAGAACTGGTGATAAATTTCAAGTTGCCTCTGAGTTGTTATGACTTACCTGGTTCCATTTCCTGCTGCACTGTAGGCCTGGGAAACTCATCCATTGATCGAATTCTTAATTGGTACAGGAACGGTGTAAGGAACAGCAACATAAGAAGTCGTTGATACCACAGTTGCTGTTTAATTCTTAGTTTCCAAAGAGTGAAATCCAACTTTCCTTTAATGCCCTACTGTGGAACAGGCCCTCTGACCTTCTCTTTCCTAAAAGAAAGCTTTTTGAAACTTTATCTTACTTCCTATTCCATGAAGATAGTCTTTTGACACTATTAACAGAAGGGTCAGTGAGATTCAGTTCCTGAACCTCTCTGGACAATTCTTCATGAAAGCAAGCTACTTTCTTCTTACCTTTTTTCAGGAAACTGATTTGCCTGTTTTGCAAAGGTGGTGCTTCCCCACTAGATGTTAGAAGGGTTCATATTTTTGTATTGGCAGACCTGAGAACCTCATTTCCATCGATCCATGCTGGAAAGATCCATGCACTGTTAGTGTCTTCGCTGCAGTAATATTGTTGAACTGCTAATTCCCATTTCTTACAGAGGCTCTTTCTTCTGAGGCTCACGTGATTGCAGTAGCTTACAACCCTCTTCAGGGTTGTTGTGTATATTGTCACTGGTACTGTAGTAAGTGCTGCCCAGTTCTTGAAATACTCAGCATCGAACTTGAAGAGAGGGAATATTGTGAAAACGGAAGTTTTACATTTCTTTTTTAACTTCTTCAAGTTTTGTTGTCAATACACACAGTATGCTCACAGCCTTCTCTTTTAAAGTCCAAATCTTCTGGCACTTTAGTGAAGAGAATTCTCTGGAAGGGGAGGTGGATGCTTTGTTTCCGTATTGTTTCTACAGTTGCATGCAGGAGGTTTGAAGTACAATACTGAGGTGTCCTGGTTTCAGCTGAGAGAGAGTTAATTTTCTTCATAGTAGCCAGTATGGGGCTGTGTTTTGGATTTGTATGGTAAAATTATTATCTACTCGTATGGTAAAATCAGTACCCGAGTCCTTGCTTGCAGATAACCTCAGTGTAACTGTATGAACAGATAACACATTTTGAATAAAAGTTCCAGGTAAGTAACCTGTCTGTCGTTCTGCTAGTCTGAGTTCTCACACAAAAGAAAAATTGTGTAGTTTAGGCTCTTAATGATTTCTTCCTTTGTGATGGTGTGTTGCTGCAGCCATTTTTCCAGTTTCCTGCAGCCAGATCTATGTTGTCTTTTTTCCTCTTCCAAAGATGTTGCATTCTGCAGCTGAAAGTAGTTTCAAATTGTTTTGAACAGAAAGAATTTATGCTAAAGACAGTGCATTCAATACACTTAGTTTAAATTGAAAACAAGTGGTTTCTTTAGGCCATTTGAAACCTGGCTCAAATTAAAGGAACTTCTTTAATATGTGGTTCCACTGGTAAGTACTACTGTTTTTCATGTCATATCACTCCCCCTTTTAGAAGGTGAATGGCAGCTTGGCTCTTTTTTCATCCAGTAGACCTTCTCTGCTGGGAATAATTACACTGGGGTTTTTGTGTTGCATTTTGTGTGTATTTAGTGTTGTAGTATGGAGAGACACAATTCCAGCTCTTGTCTTGCTTGCTTCCCCCCTCTTTTTTAGCTAATGCAAAATTCTGCTTGCTAGCATGTTTGCTGAGTCACTCGCACTCTCCATTTCCCCGCAGAAGAGACGGTACCAGTTGCATTTCCTGCTCTGTGTGAGAAATCCACTTGGAAAGCGGGGAGCAGTTTGTTTTAGTTCATTTGAAAATGCAGAGAAAACTCTCCCTGCAATTTCTTGAGCAACTGTCCTGCTTTTCTTCCAGCCTGGCTCTTGGAGACTTTCTTCAAAAGCAACCTTTAGTGAGAAGTTTTATCCCAGCAGTAGGTCTCCCTCTCCCTGCAGTCCTACCTTGGGTGTTGATCGGTTTCAGTTGGCACCAGCAGTTGCACTATAAATGGACTTTGGCCCCTGGGCAGAAAAAACTGCCTTTGTTTTAAACTAGAATGTCATTTTAAAAAGCAAATTCTCCTAGTCCCAGCTATTTTTCTCCAGGTCTTTTCAACTCCAGGGAAACGTCAGGCTGCACTTTCCAGCTGCCATGAATCTAACCGCTGCTTGCGCTGTTGGGCATTTGGTTGAGGTGAGATAGTCAATAATTGACGCTGCCCTGCATCTGTTTCAGGACCAAATCTGCCTTCATGTATGACAGCCTTCTAATAATCGACTGTACTGCCTTGCTGACAGTGCTCAATGAAGCAGGATTGCTTGGCTGCTTGTAAGTGGCAGTGCCTGTCAGGCTAGAGGGCTTTCCATCTGCTTGGGTGTGCGGAGGATCTGTCACAGACCATTCGTGACATGAGCTCTCTTACTTGTGCACCCCTCACGCAGAACACTTCACAGGTCATTGCTTTTGCTTCGGCCCCTTCTGCTTGACATTTACAAGATGAAAGGTCTGTACTGTGTGCTTGAAGTCTGCAGAATGAAATGGTTTTTGGTATGGACTCTGACTTCAGTATCCTTAATGTTCAAAATCTCTCCCAGGTTTTCAAGCATAAAGCAGTTCAAAAGTACACAGTAAAATAGAGCAGACTTTAATGCTTTATTTTCTCTGCATTTTCTGGTTACAATAAGTTGCAATTGCAGGATTTCAATGAGTCACTTAAATCATTGCAGAAGTCTACTTCTCTATGGGAAATACCTAAACACTAGCTGGATATAATTCTTTAATGAAATTGCTTGGGAGAAAAAGGAAGGAGGATTACAAGATCAGGGATCATTCAGTGTTACCTTGAGTGAAAGGATCATGTCATCCTCAAGGCCAGGTTGGATGGGGCTTCAGGCAACCTGGTCTAGTGGAGGGTGTCCCTGCCCATGGCATCTAGTTCCAGGGTTGGAACTAGATAGTCTTTTAAGGTCCCTTCCAACCCAAACCATTCTATGATCCTTATTTTAACTGTAAAAAGATAGAAAGCTGTTCTGGTTGGAATTCTTAATCTACGCTTTAAAGGCTGTTGTAAACAAAGTGTTCTTTAAGAAAAAACAAAAGGTAGAAAAAGAATCAGATCAAGAGACCAGTGATGGCACTTTGAAGTACTAGCTCGTTAGCTTCAGCATATATCATCATGAGTTTCCTTCAGTGTCCATCTGTTAGACATGAATAAGAAGGCAGCTGCACCCTGAGGTAAATGTAAAAGCTATGAGATACTGCAGTCTTGACAGATCTAAATTAGTCTGAGTTTCTCATTTAGAGGTTGATGGAGTCCTGGGTTACAGTAATGCTGACACATGGTGACTGAGCTTCTGCAGGTTCCATATTTGATCAGAAAGGCAGGAGATTTGGAAGAAATTTGGGGATTTATTTTTTTCCTGTACTCCTGAGGATTTCATTTGCATCTACGTGCCTTAGATAAGTGTCATTGCAAAAACTAGCTGGTCTGCTCCAGGCATAGACAAACGTGCACGGGTGAAGCAGCAGTAGTGTTTAAGGAACTTCCAGGACTAGTTCTGTGTTACTGATGTCTTTTCTAAGACGTAACTGCTCAGGCAGTGGTCTAGTCACTGGGGGGTTTGTGTGTTTTGGTGTGTTTATTTTTCTTTTATAGTCTTAAGGAGGCAATTTATATAGGCCATCGTTCAGGAAGCTGTCTCTTGAGATGGTCTCTTTAACATGTCTAAGCTGGAGTACAGTGACTTTATAAATGATTACAGACGTTTTACATATGAGTGACTGATTAGGTCGATCCCTCAAATGCAGACTTGTGTGCTTTTTCTGGCTACCTGGCAACCTCTTTCACACTGTCTCTTTAGATGAATCCTGCCACTCAGGAAGTAGGAACTACAAGTCCTAGCAGTGATTGTGGGCCTGAAAAAGGTGGCCAGGCTGAAGGAACATTGCCTTATCCCGTTTTCACAAAGGAAATACTTGGGAGAATTGGTGGAAGAAATCAAAGCTGATTCTCAAAGGTGTTCGTGCCAGGCCCTACGCAAAGAAAGGCATTGGAAAATTTCCCTGAAAGCAAGAAAAGGGTATTTAAAATCAGTGATGATCACAGAGAGGAAAGGAGGTGAGACAGCTGGCCATCACCTGGTCTTGCTTAGGCACCACTCAGCACGGACTGATGGCTTTTTACCCAGGTAAGTATCTCCCTATTCACAACATCACCGAGACAGTGACACACATACTGAGAAATGAAGTCGTCTTCCTTGAGGAAGGCTTGGGAGTTATCTGACAAGCTAAAAATAATTATAGAAAGAAAAGCATCATAGCAAGGAACATAATTGTTGTGGTTTAGCCTCAGCCACAGCTGAGCACCGTGCGGCTGCTCGCTCACTGCTCCCACCCCCTCCCCCCAGCGGGATGGGGAGGAGAATGGGAGACAGAGGTGAAGCCCTGTGGGGTTGAGATAAAGAACTGTTTACTGGGACAGCAAATAGAGAGGGAAACAACAGCAAGAGCGCTGCTAACAGGATATACAGAACTGGTGATACACAGTGCAGTTTCTCACCCAGCTACCCTACAGCTCAGGCCGCACACTCAGACCTGTCCCAAAGCCAGACCACCCCCAAGCTATGCTGCCTGGAGAAGTACTCCCCCTTCCTGACCAGCCCCCTTCTATGCTGAGCATGACGTCACATGGTATGGACTAGCCCCTTTGGCCAGTTTGGGCCACCTGTCCTGGCTCTGTCCTGTCCCAGCTTCTGGTGAAAAATAACCCTATCCTAGCCAAATCCAGGACATAATGCAGGTCATTTTTGAAGCTCTCAGTAAAGAAATGATTGTTCAAGACCACAAACATGATCTTCTGCAATAAAAATTCAAAAGACGTGAAGATAAGTTAAATCAAGGATGAAAAAACAAGGGTAAGAAAGTGAGAAAGAAAGAAACGAAGATGTACCACTAGCAGTTCTCATGCCATCTGTGTTTATGAGGAGGTGTTAGACAGAATTTTGCTGATGCATCCCATTTTGGAGGTGATGTTGAAGATAACACAAGTATTACATTGCCTGTACTGTAATTTTTGTTCTTTCATACAGAAAATAATCCCAGAATCAGTTTGGTTTCATATGGACTTTGAACAACAGCAACTAAAGGACCCCAAAATGTGGACTGTTGTAATCCAGGCAGCTGGAACACCGAGTCACAGAGAAAGCACAGCTCTCCAGTAGAGAAATGAGGAGTGACACAATAATCACTGAAGGAAAACACATTCCTTACATACTGAGGTACTACACTATTTCTGCTGTGAACATAGGGGATGTTATCCCTGATTATATCATCCTGCAAAGGGCACTTTGCTGATGACTTAAGGGAGCCAGAAGAAGCACTGAGCTTTGGCTTCCTAGTCTGTGATGAGGTTCCTTCCCTCGCTTTCACAGAAAAGGAACTGATAGCTTTATCTTGTAGCAAGTACTACTGGCCAGCTCTAACGCTTCTGTTAGCAAAAGCGGTCCACATTTTAGTCTCCCACTGCATGCTCCAATCCACCCTGCAGTCACTCAGCAAAGGACCACAGTTAAATCACGTGGTGCAGATACACAGTGCATTGTAGCCAAGTAGCATACCGGGGAACGTGGGGGTCCTCTCTGTAAGTAGGGCAGAGATTCGCTGCAGTCGTGAAAACTCCAGCACTGCTCATGTTCCCAGACTGCTCACTGTAACAGTTGTGCATTCTTGACTGGAAGAAGTAGGTTTTCCATTCAGGTGTGTTTTTATGCACGTGCAGTCGCGTCATGCTTCATTTAGCAAAGCTACACTAGGATCTCTTGGGAAGGGAGAGATTTTTCTGCCAGAAGCTCTACAACTACTAGTGTTTTCCCTAGGTTTACCACACCGCACCCTCCTACCTTGTTCCAAGAGTCCATGAATGATGATGCATTGAGAAATGGAAGTTTATTTTTCAGAAGCTGTTGCTTTTGACTCATAACCCTCTAGGTTCAGCTGCAGGCATGCCTGATACTTCTCGCACATTTTTGCTCGTCTTCCAAGTCACCATTTCATAAACAGCACAGACATTCCAGATATTCTAATATACTCAAGTGCATTATTGAAGCCATCTTCCAAAGCTATTTCTGGTGTTTCACTTTGACAGTAGAGTGTCTGGGTTCTCCATCCATTGTCAGACATTCATTTTCCACTGTTTCATACAGTTTGAGTCCACTTACAGAATTTAAGTACCTAATTTAAACATCTAGAGCAGGTTCAGTTGCCTAAACAAAGGCTTCAACTGCCATCATAAAGTCCTGGGATATCTCATACATTTACTTAAGCAGGCTGATGCAACACAAAAGTGACAGAGACATGCATCTTGCTGCAGCGACAGCTGGCATGCCCTGGAGCGTCTACAATGATGTTAACAATTGTATTTAGACTGAAACCTGTCCTTGGAGCGGGATGTTGTGAACGTGTGTACGTATGAGATTACAGTCTTCAGATATCTATGCATATAAAAACAGCAACTGGCCTTTTTGAAATTGCAATAGAAGTTTATCAGGTTTGGTTTTAGCTGTTTTGTTTGCTTCATAGGCACCTGTCATGGTTCTGCCCCAGCCAGCAGCTGAGCCCCACGCAGCCGCTCGCTCACTGCCCCATCGGCAAAACATGGGGGGAGAATAGGAACAACAGAGGGGAAACCTCCTCTGTTGAGATAATGGCTGTTCAATGGGCCAGCAACGGGAGAGGGGAACAACAACAAAGCAGCAGGAGTTATAACGGGATGTAAACAGCCACAGTAACAAGGAGAGCAACTTACCAACCAACAACCACGATGACAAACGAAGGACTTTACCAATCAGCGATGCAGCCAACACTCAGCCCCCAGCCAGCCCATCCCAGAGCAGCACCAGCTCACCCCTCCCCAGCCAGCCCCCTTTTATGGGGGCATGATGGCACCTGGTATGGAATAGCCCCGGCCAGCTGGCTCACCTGGCCCAGCTCCTGAAAATTAACCCTATCCTGGCCAAAGCCAGGACAGC
>VWZZ01005574.1:67160-84799 GCA_013399095.1 Psophia crepitans
GACTATCACTTCCCTACTCCTGCTGGCCACGCCATTCCTGATACAGGCCAGGATGCTGTTGGCTTTCTTGGCCACCTGGGCACACTGCCGGCTCATGTTGAGTCGGCTGTCAGCCAGTACCCCCAGGTCCTTCCCTGCCAGGCAGCTCTCCAGCCAGCCCGCCCCCAGCCTGTAGCGCTGCCCAGGGTTGTTGTGGCCAAAGTGCAGAACCCAGCACTTGGCCTTGTTAAACCTCATACAGTTGGCCTCGGCCCATCGGTCCAACCTGTCCAGATCCCTCTGAAGAGCCTTCCTACCATCAAGCAGACTGACGCTGCCTCCCAGTTTGGTGTCATCTCCAATGTTGTCATTACAAGAAATGAACCTATAATGCTGTTCTTTTTCAATCTGCTACTCTGTACATTATCTACCTTCGACTGCAAGCTGCTTTATGGGTTTACACCTGAAGCTGAAATAAAAAATAGTAGGTTGTGGAGTATCTTTTTCTTTTCTTTTTTAACAAAGATTAACTTCGGAGCTCTTTCAGCTTCTTTTTAATAATAATTTTTACCTATTCTCTGCTTTGAAGATCAGTTTTGGACAGATGTGACTGGTCAGAATCGAAGCAGCAGGAAGCCACTTTGGTTTTGTTCTGTTTTCCTTTAAGAGAAAGGAAATCATCAATCCATGGATGAACTGAACAGAACAATCTTTTGAATTAAGACTTCTGTCTGAAACAGTAGGCCCATCCTACAGAGAGAGCAAATCTACAGTTCAGAAAATTATTTTCATCTTACTTGTGGTTAGACTGATGCTGTTATTTTAAGTTGCTCTTGTTTAAGGAAGAACTGCTGATGTTGAATGCGAATACTTATATAAGAAGGACATCAAACTATTAGAGTGTGTCCAGAGGAGGGTAACCCAGATGGTGAAAGGTCTCGAAGGCAAGACTTACGGGCAGTGTCTGAGGTCACTTGGCTTATTCAGCTTGGAGAAGAGAAGACTGAGCGGTGACCTCTCGGCAGTCCATGACTCAAGCAGGGCAGCAGAAGCAGGAGGTGCTGATCTTCTCTCTCTGGTGATCAGTGACAGGACACAAGGAAGCAGAATGAAGCGGCATCAGGGGAAGTTCAGGTTGGACATTAGGAAGAAGATTTTCACTCAGAGGGTGGTCGGTCACTGAAACAGGCTCCCCACGGCAGTGGTCACAGCACTGTCAGAATTCAAGGAATGTCTGAACAATGCTCTTAGTCAAATGCTTTAGTTTTAGGTAGTCCTGCAAGGAGCAGGAAGTTGGACTCGATGATCCTTATGGGTCTCTTCCTAATTCAAGATATTCTATGATTCTATTTGTGGCACCCTTTTTGAAGCAAGAGCACAAAAAGAGAGCAGCAAGGAGCAAGGTTAAAAACCCTCTGTGCTCTGGTAACTCACAAATATCTAAAGCTTTTTAATTCAGTTTCAGTTTTGTAGAACTACTGAGGACTAAGTTTTTAGCAGAATATGCAAGATAAAACCCATTTGTAATTTAATCAGTTTGTCCCAGCTCTGCTGGTGTATAGGTAGATATTTTGGCTTATAAAAGCTGGATAAGCAATTTTTCCCACAGCTGAAGCTTTATAATCCATACTATTTGAATGCATTTTGTGGTGAGTTCATGTGGTTGTCAGAACTGCTGCTTGGTTCAGCAGTATTTTGCTTTGACAATCCTGAATGGCAACACATATGTTTTCCAGAAAAGATGTTTTATCATTCTGGGAGAAACGATGTGCAGGACTGCACCCTCAATAAGTCAGGTTGTTGCACGTTGTTACAGAAATCTTCATAATTGGAAGATCAGTGAAAAGCCTTCCTTACTTCCAAGGTACCAGTGCTTTAAATTCTATTCTGATTAATGTATTTAATAAACAGATTAGTAAATATGAAACTACTTTTCATCTTTGTTGTGTAATTACAAATCTATCTGGATACGGCAAGCATTTTGACATGGTTACTATGATTTATTGCTTTCATGTTGTTGAAGTTTTTCGGTATTTGGATTCCGGTTTTGTTGCAACTGACTGTGCTATTTAGATCAAAACAGGACACTTCTTTGCAAAAAAAAACTTATTGATGAAGCATTCATGTAAAGTATCTTTATTAGTCTCAGTCTAGTTCTTCATTGCACTATACAGGCTTGAAGTTTAGTGTTTCCCACACTCAGTTTTGTATGTGTCTTATCTACTTTTTTTTTTTTAATGCCTTTATTCTCCTCACTGCAATACCTGGAATTTTCTTTTCCATCAATGTACTTAGTAAAAAATTGGAACAATTTACATTTTCTTCTTTGACTGCCATGTTCAGACAACATGTATTTGTTCCCTCTGTTCTGTTTTTTTCTTCTTATTTTCAAAGGCATGAGCTTGACAGTCACTTAGCTAGATGGATTGATTTGATACCTAGAAGGAACAAGACAGGCTGCTATGTAATGATGTCTGCCTCCGTTTTACGTTAAAGTGCAATTAATCAGAGACAACTGATTTCTTTGCAGTAAGTTCTAAAGCTTCTACAAACTGTAATACCTCTACAGACCTGGCAGAAAATTTGAGTCAGGTGAAGTAAAAGCAGGTATGCAAACTGGTCATAGGTTTTCCTTTTTTTCAGTATCTGATGGAATACAATCCAGTACTGATGCTTCTCTTATTTGTCATAAGCCCAATTATAGTGCTACTAATTCTGTCATTTTTGGCTGTTACAGCCTGTCACAAAATTGGTAAAACTTAAATTCATCAGCTATGTGTGCACATTGATGCTGAACATGTAAAATGAAATATTTCTTTTCTAAATATTGCATTTAATACTCTTGCAAAATCTAGTTGATTTGGGAAATAAGATTTTCTTAACACTGAGGGGGGAGGAGGGGGCAATTTTAAGTGATGCTGGTCAAGAATGCTGAAACTCTTTATAAAAGCTTCTCCTTATTTCAATGAGGGCTACCAAGATGACTAGGGAGGGGGCTGTAGCATCTGTCATATGAGGAGAGGCTGAGAGAGCTGGGTCTGCTTAGCCTGGAGAAGAGAAGACTGAGAGAGGATCTGATCAATGCTTATAAACACCTAAAGGGTGGGTGTCTAGAGGAAGGGGCCAGATGCTTCTCAGTGGTGCCCAGTGGCAGGACAAGGGGCAACGGGCACAAACTGGAACACAGGAAGTTCCATTTGAATATGAGGAAACACTTCTTCCCTCTGAGGGTGACAGAGCACTGGCACAGGCTGCCCAGAGAGGCTGTGGAGTCTCCTTCTCTGGGGATATTCAAAACCAGCCTGGATGTGATCCTGTGCAACCTTCTTTAGATGACCCTGCTCTAGCAGGGAGGTTGGACTAGATGACCTCCAGAGGTCCCTTCCAACCCTCACCATTCTGTGAATCTGTGAGTTCTTTGTCTTAACCAAAAAAAAAAATAAAATTCCCCTGCATTTAGGAATTGCTGGATTATTCTTACACCTCATGAAGTGGTTCAGCACTGATATTTTTACTGAAAAACACTAGTAGATGTAGGTAGGTCACATGTTAATGATACCTTACAGCAAAAATGTAAAAGCAACAAATCAAAACACTGCAAAACTTAGGTTATACTTGTGAAGCATTCACATCTGAATTTAACAGCTTTACAAGTCTTGTTACATAAGATTATTCTACCTTTAAATAACTTAATATGTATTTTCTTCATTGGAAGGAAGGTCAGATTTGACAGTTACTCGGCTGTTTTTAGAGATCTGCCTATGAATGGTACCAATACAACCGTGATATTTCACATTTCAAGACAATTAATTGTAAAGTTATAATGATCGTTATTCTCCCGCCTTCCATATACTATGCACCTATACCCCAGGTGAAGTAGAATCGTAGTTTAGTATTAGAAACCATCTCCATTTCTCAGGTTATCTTCTAATTTTAAAGCATTCAAAGTATTTTTAAATTAAAGCAACAAACACTCATGGTCCCTTATCATAGAATATCCCGAGTTGGAAGGGACCCATAAGGATCATCGAGGCCAACTCCTGGCTCCACACAGGACCAGCTCAATCAGAGCAGATGACTGAGGGTACTGTCCAGACGTTTCTTGAACTCAGCCAAGCTCGGTGTGGTGACCACTTCCCTGGGGAGCCTGTTCCAGTGCCTCACCACCCTCTCGGTGAAGAACCTTTTCCTGATCTCCAACCTAACCCTCACCTGTTGCAGCTTCATGCCGGTCCTTCGAGTTCCATCATTGGTCACCAGAAGGAAGAGATCAGCACCTGCCCCTTCGCTCCCCCTCCTGACGAAGCTGTAGGCCGCCATGAGGTCTCCCCTCAGTCTCCTCTTCTCCAGGCTGAACAAACCAAGGGACTTCAGCCTCTCCTCATACGTCTTCCCCTCTAGATCCTTCACCATCTTGGTTGCCCTCCTTTGGACACTCTCCAATAGCTTTATGTCCTTTTTGTACTGTGGTGCCCAAAACTGCACACAGTACCCAAGGTGAGGCCGCACCAGTGCAATGTAGAGTAGGACAGTCAGTTTCCTAGATCAGCTAGCAATGCTGTGCTTGATGCACCCCAGGACACAGCTGGCCTTCCTGGCAGGCTGTTCAATTTGCTGTGGACCAAGACCCCCAAGACCTTTTCAGCATGGCTGATCTCCAGCATCCATCGCCCAGTCTGTACGTACAGCCAGGGCTGCCCCTTCCCTGGTGCAGGATCCGGCACTTGGTCTTGTTAAACTTCATGCGGTTGGTGATTGCCCAGTTCTCTAATCTGTCCAGATAGAATAGAATAGAATCATTAAGGTTGGAAGTGACCTCAAGGATCATCTAGTCCAACCATCCCCCCACCACCTATTACCCACTAGACCACGTCCCTAAGTACCATATCTAACCTTTCCTTAAACACCCTCAGGGATGGTGACTCCACCACCTCCCTGGGCAACCCTCAACGGAGTCAACAGCTCCTCCCAATCTAGTGTCATCTGCAAACTTGCTCAGAATAAAGTTATGAAAACTAGAATTCTTTCTAGTAATATTTATAATTTATTGAGAAATTATCCCTGCTAGATTTCTTCCTTGTTTCTGTATAATGATTTTATAATCACCTTGACTATTAGCACTGGTAATTAACAGACATAACATTTGTTTGTGAAGTACAACGCAACCAAATAGACATCATATGTTTTCATCAGTCTTTCTATCCTGTTCAGCATTTTCTGTGTATGAGCGAATAGATCATGAACCATGCATTATCGATCATGAGGTGTTAGGATTAATAGAGTAGGACTTCTGAATGGATTGATATATTATCCCTCAGACTGAAGATCATGTAGTGGTTTGTATGCAACATGAGTTGTCCAATAAATGCTATATTTTTCTCATTCAAACACATGGCAGATCTACTGACTACAAGGAGAATGGGTTATAATTTGTTATAAAAGATTGTTTTTCAAACAACGAAAATTCCTTACCGGGATCAGCAATGCAGCAGCACAATTCTTAACAAAGATATTTTTACTTTTTAATGCCTTTGTGCTGTTGCTGGTTTACCTTCTGGCCCAAATATTTTAAAATGTAGATATACAAGATCACTTGCAACAAAAAGTATAAAATTTAAACAATCATAAATTATCAGCTGTCTGTCACTGCAGGTAGTTACACAGTGACTCATTTTTGGGGTAGCAAGGCTGGATTTCTACTGGAATTTCTTGATGTCATGTCTGATGCAATGAACCTTAAAACAAAAAGGAAATTATTCTCATTAACTTGTGTTACTATGCTTGCATTTGAAAATAATTTTATACAGTGGGAGCGGATGAGTAAATACATCAGTAGAGCTACTAATTATCTCTAGTGCTGGTTTTTTTAAAGGAAAAAAAATATCAAAACACGATCCTTAGTTCTTATCAAGCCACCTGTTTTGCTCCAGTGACTATGAACTCACTAATTAGTAAGAATTGTATTCTATTAAAAGAGATCAATTCCTCCTGTGTCTTATTATAAAGGCTACTTTTCTCTTTCACTGACTTAGTAAGTAAAATTGTTTTTTATTAGGATTTAAATAAATGAATAAACTATGAAAATTATCATTTTAGACAGATTTGTAATGGACACTTTTCTCCAGTCATAACATAAGGGCTGTCCAAGGAACACGTGATGTCCCGTAACATAAGGGCTGTCCAAGTCTCCGGCTGCAGCGAGTGCCTGGGCCTGTCGCCGCTGCCAGAGGGTGGTGGAGACACCTCCTGTGTGCAGTGTGAGCAGGTGGGTGACCTGCTCAGCATGGTGGCAGAGCTAAAAGAGGAGGTGGAAAGACTGAGGAGCATCTAAGGAAGATTGACTGGTGGAGCCACACCCTGCCATCCCTGCAAGATGGGTACCAGAGGGGGTGCTCCGCAAGTAGCAGAGGATCCCCTACAATCTCGCTGTCAGGCAGAAAGAGGGGACCGAGGAGACAGGGAGGAATGGAAACAGGTCCCTGCTCGGAGAGGCAGGTGGATCTCCTCCCAGCATACTTTGCCCTCCCAGGTGCCTTTATTCATAACTGTTTTTAGAAACCTCCCTGATTTTTGCCACTTGACCTTTAAGAATAAATAATAATTGAACAACTGCTTTATGAATTAATTTAGACAATTACATAAAATATTTTAATAATTTTGTAATAATTAATAGAAGTAATAGATAAAATACTATTTAATTTTGTGATATCCTACACTTAAAAGTAGAACTGTTGCACATCTATTCATAAGAGTGCAAAACTAATTCTTTTACACCTTTTGGGATCTAGGACATTTTATTTAGCTATGTATTTTCTGCACTGTACTTTCTCAGATAGACCTTTGCTATATGTTTTTCTGAAGAAAATAGTTCTATAAATATATTTAATTCAAAGTACAGATTTTGCCAAGATTTAATGCTGTCAGTCATATGCTCAAGCATCTGCAGTAGCAATAGAAAAAGGAAGCTGTGTATATGTAACTCATTTTCTTGGAATTAAATCTGCAGGGTTATTTCTCACTTCTTTCACAGTATCTATAATTCCTTTGGTTTTCATTACTAGGACAGACTATTTTTATTAGCTTTTTTCAAAAATCCCTTCTATTATGGAGCAGAGAGTAGTGGCGTTAAGAGGTTGCTGCGGTGGTTGGCTGTGAATACAGCACTGCAGCACATGGAGCGCCCGCGCTAAGGCAAGAGACAGCCTTGGGAACTTTCACTGACTGATGAATGAGCTCTTTACCTAAAATTTAAGTTGACTTCTTAAGGTCCAGCAATGAATTTCACAAGAGCGAACAGAACTTCTCCTGCAACTACATAGCGAAGTAAAAAAAAAACCCCTCATTTTCTGTCTCCTTTGAAGCATTTGAGGCCATAACACCTATGAGATGTAATCCCAGTTTGTTTCTACCGTATCTTAAAATCTAGGAATGTGTCACACAGCAAACAGGTGGAACAGATACGCAACAAGGAGTTCTAACTTCATGCTAGAGAGAGATGAAATCTGGGAGGTTTTGAATGTGGGAGATAAGTCATGACATGTAGAAAACGTACTCACAGGCAGAGTGTTTCCTGGAGATGAAACACTTTTGTTTGTTGCTGTCTTTTGTGATTTCAAGTTGAAAACATAACTTCTGGTTTTTAATCCCCAGACAGGCTGAAAAATTTCAACCGCTTCCTTTGCTAGGTTTCTCTTCCAGAGCACACTAACAAGTGGTCACTTACACGGGCGCTTTCAGCGGCGCCCGGTTTGTTTGTGAGCACCTTCAGATCTGCCCTTCACAGCCCGTTACAGCAGCCTCCGCCGTGCTAGTGAAGGCCCCGTTCATTTCTGAGACATAGCCTGGAGGTCTTTGCGAAGAATCGGAGAAAAATAGGCCTGAAAAATATTCCGGAAGTCATCAAACCGTTCACACTCCTCCAGAGCGAGATGAACCACATCCATATGCTTGGCACATGTTTGCCTAGACTATTTCTGAAAGATTTGCCAGACTGTTTCTGTTGGATATTCTACAACTTCCCTAGGCAATATATTTCATTACTTCACCAGTCTTATTTTTAGAAAGTTGTTTTTTTTGACGTCCAACCTGAATTTTCCTAGCTTCGGATTTTGGGAAGGAAAATAGGATATGCTTGCCACAGCTTGTTCATGCCAAAATGCTTGCTGATTCCTGCTTGTTGTCATGGTGGTACTCAAAAATAATGTTTGATGACTATTCCAGGGGCTTTTCTTCCCTGATCAAAATAAAATTGACTGGTATATAATTTCTTATCACTTTCCTCTGTCCATCTTCAAAAGAATCACTGCCCACTATCCCAACCTTTCAGTATATTCCCAGTCATTCACAAGCTGCCCAAATGACACCAAGTCCCAACATTGCTTCAGTCGTTTCTTTCAAGTCCTGCAATGAGTGAGTCACTTTGAACTAATTTGAAGGCAACATTCTTCCTGTTGCCACTTTTTCTTACTAAGTGACCTAGACAGCTAGCTAGCAACTTCCCATAATTTCAGGGTTTAATTAGCAATCTGCTACTTCCTGTTAGAGGACTTCTGCTTTGCTGTAGCACTTCAGCTTTTCTACATACCTGATTTGGTATTAAATAGATCACACAGATTAAGTAAATGTGATAAGGCTAACTTCAAATCTATATGAATTAAACTTTTACTTTGAAGAGAATTTTATCTTAATTTTAGGCCTTCCAGTAACATGTTCATGGACAAAGAACTGATCAGGTGTTGGAAACAATCTCAGACTTGGCACAAAGTAGTACATGGCACCAGAACTTCTTCATGACTCAATTTTGGTTGATGGTTTTGATGCCCATAAGCATATTGACATGTAGGCATTTATTCTCGTTCGATGGGCAATAACAAGAAGAACATTCAGTAATGGTAAGTCAAAAGAAAAAAAATAGGTTTTCTAAACCTGTAAGTTTTAGAAGTTCTTTTAGAGATTCTTTGTCAATAAGTTAGTGGTTTAGTGACTAATTAGCAATATTAGAATTACACTATTAATATAAAATCTGTTCTGTAGCAACAGTAAACACAGAAAAAATAACAAATGTTAACTTAGCTAGCCAGAAAATCAATATGCCAGAGTGTTCTTTTCCTTTACCTGCACTGCATTTGGAAGCCCGCCCTCAGTGCTTTCTAGAAAGAATGAGTTTGCTCTGTTCTTTGCCTAACACCTTTTTAGGAACGAGAGGGAGCCTTTAGGCATTTTGTAGAAATGGTTCCTTCAAAATTGCACGCTGTTGTTTAAGATGGCGGGTGGCGTGTTTTGCTCACATGTAAGGTATTCAGAAGCTGCAGAATGCTTTACTGGGATACACAAATGGTAATATGGCCCTTTGGGAAGAATTCGGAGAATGCAAGAGGAAAGGCAAGGAATGTACAATTCCTGCAACACCGTGCTAGCTCTAGACATGTGGTCTGTTTTCAGCTGTTGTTTTTTCCATTCACTGGGTTTTTTTCAAATTCTCTTACTTCCATTGTTGTATATTTTCTTCAAATTATATTCTGAGTGACTTATAACAGGTATCATAATTTATTTTTTCCTCGTTTTGGTTTCCTAGCGTAACTAAAATCCTTTACACCCTTTTCAAAGGAGAGAATCTCAAGCTGGTTATCATAAGGCTAGTGATACAGAGACATCTAGGTGATTATGCGTCCTGGTTTTCTTTGGCTTGCAGATAACTCATTAAGAGATCTAAAAGTGAATTATATTATTTGGTTCAATGTTGGTTTATATGATAAACAGCTCATCCCCACAAATAGAAAGGAGCACAGAGGCATAGCTACAGGTGGGGGAACCCCTACAGCCCAGGAAGAGGAATGGAGACCCTGTCCCAACCCGTCCCAAAGCTGTCTTGTGGGAGCCATCAGCCTTGCTGCCCAGGTGTGAGACCCAGATGATGAACCTGCTGGAGAGGCTCTCTGGATCACCTTGCAGACTGAAGGAGGGCTACGGCACATGGCATGGGATGCAGATGGCGAATGTGTAGGGGTTTGTGCTAGACTTGCCACGGTGTCTTTAAGGGAGGAACCAAAGGTGGGGAAAGGGAAGGATCAAGGTGGTTTGGGTAAGAGCAAGCATGGGAAAAGATAGGGGAAAGGGGATAAAAGGGACTGATTGTTTATAAACAGGTGGCCAGTCATTACACTAAAGGCTCTTATGCTTTGGTCATTGCACCCTGTGCTGTACCAGCCCAGTCTGTCCTGTCATCTCATGAAATTCCATTTTTATTTTCTTGGGCAAGGGACCACTGTGTGCACGGAGGTCCAACTGCCAGCAAGTGGAGCTGGGCCACACGTGACAGGGCCCACGCGTCTGTGCGGTAGCAGCCAGAGCAAGGGAAGGTGCCTATGTGAGTGGATGATCACTAGTGAAGGACAGGCTGGGTTTGTTGGCAAGCAGATCAAGTGGCCTGAAAGCCAGGTATGTATGTGCCTTTCTGCAGGTGGGACTCCTGGAGGAGCTGGCTGCCAAAGCCAACCTCAGCAGGTCCAGGTCCGCTGCTGGAGAGACCATAAGGTCTGGGAGACCAGTTGGTATGTGCGTATCTGTGCAGGAGGCAACTGGCGAGAGAGAGGATGGAGGACCAGCTAGCTGCTGGATGCTCAATAAGCATCCAGTCTAAGCCCAGTTACTGTGCACTGTACGTGCATGTAGGTACAGACCTCCCTCCACCCTGATCAGCCAGGGAGAGGAGCAGGATGAGGCTGTCGGTGCCGTTTCTGTGCGTGCCGAGTGCTTCTTGCTGCGTTGTTCTGTGTGCACATGGACTGTATCCGCAGGTGCCCCCACCCAAGCCCGCTGGGAAGAGGTGCTCAGCCCTGCGACTGGTGAGACCCGGGGGCATGGAGCTGCAGCAGCCTTGCTGCTGCCAGGCTGCTGCACTCTGCAGATCCCCAATGTGTTATTCTCATGAGGTTTTGGGGTTTTTTTATTTTTTGCAATGTTTTCCTCAGCTTTCAGCAAAATGACCATATTAGCATTCTGCAGGCTTCCCTTCTGTTATTAATGCTATAGTTATGATGTTAACTTGATTTCAGTTGTTGGCTTAGCAATTTGTTGTTCTTACTATTGCTGGATAGGTGTAGTCATAGTTGTTGAATAAGTAAATAAACTTTCACTTTAAAATAGCTTTTTCTTTAGGAACTACGGAAGAATTTAAAGTAATATTTTAGGATTGTGTTCCACTGTTTTTCTCATATCTTCAAAGTTAGGATGTACAGAACAGCAAAAACCACACCAGATGACTTTCAGACCCTGTAAGTATTTTAAAGATAAAACATTCGTTCTGTTTTAGAAAATACTCTTGCACCTTTAAGGTGCATGATGTATAATAAAATGCAGCTTGATAAAGTACACCAACAGTTCCCCCTTCCGCAGCTTTCATCTCACTGTTGTATCTTCCTTATTTGCCACTTACTTTGTTAAAACATAGTTAGTCGTGCATGTAAGGTATATAGGTACACATAAAGGGCATCACATACATCATCCAGTTTGTGATATCACTGAAGTATTGTTCTTAGTAGTGGCCAATAGGTGAATCATTTTTAAACCAAGCTACTTCTTCATTTTCTCCTTTTAAGATGCTATTCATACGACTTCATTACATTTTCAAAAGGTTATTCTCAGGCTTTCCCTGAGAAGTGTAGGCACCCAGAAAGATGAGGCGCTCATGGCTTCCATCTGGAATGTTGATTCCCACATCCTCCCCTCTGTTCCACCGGAGGAGCTGAGATCTGGAGGATGGCAATCTATCAGGACAGATGAGGATTTTGGAAAAAGCAGGTGCCAAAGGAACCCAGGAAGATGAAGCACGAAGTCTATACAATATTTACATGCTTCCAAGCAGTCAATATATTTTTTTTTCTAGTTTCAGTTTTAATTTTGTGTATCTTCAGTCTTGATTTACACCACTAAATTTTACTTGGATCTTGCTGTGGTTTGTGTGTATATATGTACACACATATACATAAAATTTGGATATCAGTTATGAGAGAGATCAGACGCTTAGTGATTTTTAAGCTCTGTAGTTTCTCTAGCCAAGAAAAGTAAATATGTGCATTTTAAAGGGAAAAGTAATTATTATTTTCAGTCTTAGTCATTAAAGACAGTAAGAATTTAGCTATGAATTTTTGAATATACAGTAAGGAAGCTTTAAAATGTTTTTTAGGATCTGAATTCTGCTCTATTACATATAATTTCAAACATAACAACTTATTTTGCTATAGTGTTAATCATTTAAAGCTGCCTGACAGAAGTTTCACGTGATCCTCACGTCCTTGTGCAGTGATGGTGAAGATAGGACTGTTGCACAGGGAGGAGGCGGTGACCCCCTTGGCCAGCACACTGCAACCCAGGCGCCCGCAGGCAGCAGTCGCTCTCGCCAGCCCAGCCCCGCTGACTTGTCCCAGAGCGCTACTCCTTGTTAGCATCGAAACCGCGACTCCCTCTCCCTGTTGTTCTCAGATGCCTGTGGCTACTCCTCTCCTCGCAGACACCGCAGTTCTCTCACAGCTCCCTTCACTGTTAAACTTAATACGTAAATTATGCATATATAGTTTTATTACAAAAAGTTAAATAATTAAAGTACCTTTTCACATTTTTATTAAGGTATTTTGAGAAGTATTGAGGATTAATGTATACTAGCAAAGTTCTACCCTAATTCATTCATGTCCCTCAAGTGTGGGTACAAATGGGAATAGGCATTGATCTGTAATTCACATGACTACAGTACCATCTTGACAGAACTTCCTAGCTAATGTATGGAATAGCAAGAATAAAATATTTTTTTTGTAGTTTAACTAAAACTGATTTAAATAGCGTAACACAAACTGGTTGAAAAGAAATCGAATTTTATGCCTTCCCCTTTTTTATCTGCCAGTCTACATTGATTTTCTTCTTTGTTTGAAACTAGAGGCAACTGCTTAATTGTCAATTAGCAGTATAAATTATTTCATACCGCCCACACCCATTTTTGCAAAGCTTGCAGACTGTGTTCATACAGAAAAGTATGTATAGCAGTGAATGAATGACACCGTTCTTCAAAGATTACTAACTGAAAGAGTGTTATAATTGCTAAAATGTGGAGGAAAATGGATAAAGCTCTTTGGGTGTTGTAGGTGCAAGCTATGATGTAATTTTTAACACAATTCCATAGTGCAGCAAAACATAAAAATAACCTTCGGAAAATATTCCGGCAGCAATTTGGTCCTTAAACACCATATGGAGAAGTAACTAATCCTGTACATGACTAGATGATTCAGTAGGATAATCCACAGAAGAAATTCCATATGGCATTCTCAATGTTCTCCAACACATCCTTTTTTATCTGCAACCCATGCTTGTGACACGCCAGCAGATGCACTGCTGATATGGAAGCCTGAGTTGAAAAGCAAACTGTATATCCATTTTTATCTGTACTCAAAGACACAGATTTCACCTGATAAATGCCGTATTTGTCTGGCCAAGGCCAGAAAGCAGACAGGATTTTGAGTGGCACAAGCATGGCCTGTCTCTACTATGGTACAACAGACTTTATACACTTGAGATTAGATTTGGATTTAGATCATTAGGATGGTTGAAAGATTCGATTGGACCGAACACGATTCCACTTGAAATACTCTTCTTCCACATTTTGAAGGGATCCATTTTCTACTCCCCAAGGTCCAGAATCTTCCAGCATGGTTTCCCTCATTTCCAATTTCTCAAACTGAAAAAAAAAACTTTTTTCTTCTATCAATCCCTTAATGTTCTTTCAGAAATCAGATTGAAATGATCTTCTGTCCCATTAGAGAGCTTTCTACACTAAGGTGCTCCACACGCTTGCCAGCAACCCTGGCCTACGAATCATAGTCTTGAAGGCAGGAGATGGATACACTTACATCAATACGTAACTTCATTACAGAGAATATACAGGACAGAGGCTACACAGCATAGCAAGCAGTACAGAGAGTAAAAAGCACATGGTCAAATACCATAAATGTGAATATATCTTGGTCACATTTTTTTTCAGTCATTATTTGTAGCATCACCTTCTTTAACACAGAAGGACATGGTAATTAGGCTTGACTGAAGCAGTTTTGCTATGTCAAGGAAAACAAACGGCCTTGATGCTTCCACAACCTGTTTTTAAGTTATCCTTTTCATAAGCCCTTCTACCAAGAAGTGTATTTTACTTCACTCAGCGTTCTCATTCGCCAAGAAGCAGAATGTCTCTAATCCCATAACTGATTTCAAGGGTTTAAAATTTAGACTGACAGGTGACTTCAGTTTCAGGTCATTTGCTCTGTTGAGAAAAGTTATGCAACGTGAAGCAGAGCCAGGTTTTTACGGTACCTTTTATGATCATCACAACTGCCTCTTCCAGCAAATATGAGATCTATCTCAAATTCCTTTCCAAAACAATAGAATAGTTTCTCAACTTATGCTCAATGATGATGACAGAATCTTATTTGCTTCTTTGTTACCTTCATAGAAAATTTTAATTAATTACATATCCCACATTTATTTAATCATTCAGTTGGTTATCCCTCCAGACTTGACGTATGCAACGTTACTTATTTGCCTATAGCAAGATTTTATGAACTCTAATATGCACCACACGTTCAACCTGCTTAAAATTAATTGCAGACCATTGTATTTACCATTAATGTACACCTTTATTGGCTTTAATTTCACATCTGTGTTGCATTATATACAACTTTTTTATCAGTGTAACTGGACACTGCTTCTGATGGGTGTAATAGCAGCCACCGAACCTTGCTTTTGGATTTGTGTTTTACCTTTTAATATAATTATTATGAAAAAACCCCACACATTCTAGTATTGTGTTTTTTAAAAAAAGTGAAGTCATTTGAAAATAAATTAATCCTTCTTACTCATTATTTGGAAAGTCACCTGTAAAATGCTGCCTGAGATCTAATGGAGAAAAAATAAAGTAGCTAAGGTTTGCCTGAACAAAAAGGTTTGCCTGTTTAAAAACACGAGCTCTTTGAAAGAAGCTTTGTTGTGGCAATCCACTCTCAGCCTGAAGAAACAGGCAACAGCCTCGCTTACCAGCTAGCAGCTTGTTGGGACAGTCCCACAATTCCTACCAGTTCGCACCCAGACACGTTTGAGGTAGCTGTAAAGCCTTACCGAGTTCCAGCAGAGAGATGAAACAGAACAAGCCTCAGCACAGGAAAGCTATTCAACATGTGCTGAAAACCTGGCACTGGCTTATCGTGCAAGTATCTAGTTGTTGATACACAGATTAGACAAATTAATGCTAATTAAGGTAAGTCTACAAATGTTGTAAGCAACAGCTGTAAGGTGTAGCTATCCTAAGAATTACAGCACAGCAATATATTATTTTTTTAATATTCATACCTAAAATACAATGGTTTTAGAAATTACCAAGGAAAATGCTACTGGCTTCCAGTAATGAGATAAAAATAGAAACAGAAGGTATGCAAGGTGAAAACAGGCTTTTGTCTGATAGAGTACTGCGTTGAGAGGGGTCGCTCTGTATATTGGGTCTTGAAGTTCTTGAAAGGTTGGGAAGCTAATTTTATGTGCATCTCAAAACAGATATAATAGTATGTTAAATTCAAATACAGGACAGGGTATTTTCAGTCCAGAGAGTATTCTGCTCAAACACATAGAGGTATGCCACACTGACAACACAGTTCTGTGGCTTTAAGAAAAATGTGGCATAATTTTACTTTCTGAGGGAATCCTGATTAGGTCAGATCTCTTTCAGTAAAATGTGTGTTTGGACCAGTAATTCAGACCATGACTACAACTGACTCTTCACCTATTGCTGAGGGAGACTTCAACACAAAATACAACATCAAACCTTTTATGGTTTCAGCAGCTTTTGGGGTAAGGAAGCAGAATAAAACACTACTCAGAACAAAATATAATGAACTACGTATTCAATTTAATATATAAAAAAAAGTATCTAGATGAGCAGATTTTACTATACTCTAAGCAACAAGAAATACAGCGTATAGAATACAGTATTTCTTTTCCCTTAGCCATTGACAGGAGTGGCAGAAGGTTTCTGTCTTATCGCCAGACTTAAAAATTATGCTGTCAGTATGTTTGTAGCAAAATGCTTTACACTGAGACATTTCATTTTTTCAAGCCCCAAAATTCCACTTCTCATTGTTAAACACCGGGCAGGGATCAATTTCAAATGGGTTCTCTTTAAAGACACCTGACACACGTGCTTTAACTGGAAGATGGTAGTCTGCAGACTCAACATCCAAACTCCCAAGGAACAAAAGCCTTTGCTTTCTAGAACAATTAGATCAAAATTTATACTGTCCCTACTGAAAGCGAAACTTTGAAAGCCTATGTTATTTCAAAGTTCAGTTTACTTCCTTAAGGTGAAGGAAATGGTTGCAGAACCTTTAAATCACGAGACATACTAGCATCTTTTCCCTGCCTGTTCACTTGTGGGGTGAATTATTATCAGTAATGACTTCACACACTGCACAGCAGCTCACCCTCATCCAAAATCGACCCAAAGCATTTAGCATAAGTGGGGAAAACAAATGCATCTTGAATCAGTTCGGGCCCCTTGTATTTTCAGAGAAACTAAACCAGCCCGCAAATTCGGTCACCTGGCTGATTTTGCTCTTGGATCTGCTGCCACCTCGTGGGTCCACGGTGAATTTTAAGTCCCGGGATAGTAGGCAGAAAATTAACACGTTAACCTTGGGGTGTGAGGGGAAAGCCCAGCTATTTAACTGACGTGTAAGCCCACTTACATATAAGCATCATTTCTGTCCTGGTGTGAAAAGGCTTTTTTATAATCACATTACATTTACCACTTTGCAGTTTCTTGAATTCATAATTACAGCACTTTAATTTATTAGTCTTCAAATCAAAATACAACTAAAAGTACTGTTATTTCTTATGGCTTTGCTCCATCAAGAAGCAGTACAATTTAATCACTCTATACTGGTGTATAGACAGATAGGCAACATGAAAAACCTTCTCATCTCATTGGGGTGTTGTCCTGTATTGTCTTGGGGTTTTTTTCTCTATAATTTATGAATACTGGAATTAAAGAGCACTGGGTTCCTACAGACTCTCCAGGCCATGGAAGACCATGGAGTCATTTTTAGCTTGGTTGCTCATCAGGCTGTCTGGAGAAGGAATTCATTCGGACGAGAGATTGGGAAAAGGACATAAGCAGTTTGCAGCACACCAAGTTTTCTGGGTTCTTAAAAATTTCTCTGCTTCCCTATCGCCAGAAAATCTGATAGTGGGACGCTGAAGTGCTCATCCAAGAAGTCTGGAGCTATCAGAAGCTGATCGATCCACTTTGGGATGATCGGACTTCAAGGCAAAACAGTTACTAGTTACGAAGCAAGCAGGAACTTAAGTAACCACGACACAGCCAGAATAAAAGGTTAAAAAGGAGCAAAGGCGGCGGCAGCCCCGCAGAGCAGCCCCGGTTCCCTGCCCCACCCCAGGCCCACCACCGGGACACCGCGAGCGACCGGCAGGAGCCGCCGGGCAGGCGGCGAGAGGGCACCCGGCCGCAGGGGCCCTGCANCAGCTGCGGATGGTGAGTGAAGAACCCGCGGCCACCGCGGCTCCTCACCTCCGCGCTCAGGGCTTTCCTCCCGGCCCCGGTGCGCCTGGCCGGGAGC
>VWZZ01005574.1:85720-96030 GCA_013399095.1 Psophia crepitans
GAGGCAACGTCGCCTTCCTGGTGCTGGTCCTCTTCCCGCTGCCTCGGTGCCCGCCTCTCCCTGGAGAGCACCCGCCTGAAGCCCTGGCGCGAAGGCCGGCAGCGGGAGAGAGGGGCCTCCCATAGCTGGGGGGCGCGGGGTGGGAGGCGGGGGGGCTTCCCCACGCCCCGCCTGGCAGTGCGCTGGGGCCAGACCCCTTCTGTCCCGCCGGGTTACCGGGCTCGGGGCCGAGATTTGTGCCTCTGGCTGTCCGACTGGCAGTAGGTGAATTCCCCAGGCTGTGGTTTGGCGTGGAGGCGGCCCGGTGCCGTGCGCCGGGTGGGTGAAACCGCGCTGCTGCGTGGCCACCTGAAGTGTCGGAACTGCCCTCGTATCTCAGGGCTTATGTTCCGTGCGGGTTTGCAAACTACTTTTTCAACAAGTAGCATGGTGTTGGGCAAGGTACTGAACTTTTTAAAATGTGAGGGAAGGTGCTCTAATAGAAGGAGGGTTGTGTTTCCTGCGTTAAAGCTGTGAGAGCACTTGGCTTGTTGGTGGGGTCACAGAAGAGTAATGATAACAGAAGGCAGCGCAAGCACAGATATTGGCAAATAGCTTTTGGTAGATAGATCGTGTTGGTAATACTGTCATGGGAATGGAAAATACAAAAAAAGAATAATACTTCAAAGCAGAAGACTGCAATTTCTAGTGAGGCACAGTTTTAGGAAGAAGTCAGGAAAAAGCTAGTGCAATGAAATATGACATACTCTAGCCCAACTTTCCTTTCATTGCTGAAATAGCAGGTCTTATCAAAGAAAAAAGTGTGCATGTTTCATAGTTGAACGTGAGTCAAATTTTGAAGTGAAATCTGGAAGAGAAAGTGGGAAAGAGACAGTAAGGACCTGGCAGAAGGAGATGCCGTAAGACATTCCAGAGGAGGTTAACTGGGAAGACAGCTGAGGTGTTGTTTGGAATGGATATTGTTAATAACTTCCATTTCTGACTTATGCACTACAAATCACTCTCAGTTTAATTTGCTGCTAATTCAAGATACTATCATTTCATTAGGATTTTGTATAAAATGAATTAAACAGCCGTAGAGTTTAGTGTTATTGTTACTTCATTGTTACACTCTTTGATGTACTTGGTAAGACTTGAAACTTGGTGGTGGAAGTGACTGAGAAGGAGAAATATGCTGGATGTGTGTGACAGCCACTGAAAACTAATGGATAAAAGGCCACAAGTAACCTGTGTGAAGGAGCATTTAGTAAAAGGTTACTTAGGATATTAATGAGCTCAAATCGTAGTTAAACATATGCATTGTCACCTAAGCCAATGTAAACTCTTTTTGTAGGTTGGGAGCTCTGAATTCTTGGGTCTCTTAAATGTAGCAGTTACTCTCAGTAAAAATTTTTATAATGAAAAATTTCTGGGACTTACGGTGAAACAAAACAACAAAAACATGACTCATCAGCCAGTATTTCTGTTTGTAAGTAAAGCCTTTGTTTACATATGTTTGGTTGGATTTTTTTAACATATCATAATTAATTTGCTGGATATCTTTTCATTATGAACTTGAACGTTTTCTCCAATACCGTGTTAATGTGCTTGCAGTCTGATTGCATAGGCACTGAAATTTAGAAACGTTTCTGAAAAATAAGTGCAACTCTTGCCTTAAAAATTGTCTGTCCTTCAAAGTTAATGTTTTTTATTGCTGTTATATATTTCTAATACTGTGGCTTTACAACAGGACTGAGAAAGTATAAAGCAAAGCTTTTCAGTTAAGTGAAATAACTGAAGTTGAAACATGGTGGAGCCTGCTAATGATGAAGTTAATACTTGGCATAGATCAGCTTACTGAATATAGTGCAGGAAAACCTGTAAGATCCCGTGTGTAGCCCCCAAATCAGAAAGGTTTTTAAGCCATCTTTGTCATATCTCAGTCCTTTTTCTGTGATGGTAGAAAATGTGAAAAAACCCATAAAAGTCAATTTTACAATTACATTCTTTCATCATGTTGTAAGCAGGATTGTGGTGCTGTCCTCGTTTATTACAGGCATTTTGCTGTGGTGTTTCCAAGTATTAATGAAAACGTTCACCAGTTACAAGTCCTGCTTTGTCTTCTCTTCGTTCCTCTGCAGGAATGCTAGCCTTCTGCATTAAAACGTAGCTCAATCCAGTAGTGACCATTTTAAATTGTGACTGTTTTGGACAACCTTTTCAGTGATTTTTTTTTTTATGATTTTTTTTTTTTTCCCCAGTTCCTTGACATTTTCAGAATGAAATTTTCTTTTCTGTTTTCAGTGTCATTTCAGCATTGGAGAGTTTTGGTGGTGGATTCTTTTGGTTTTTAAGTTGGCTGTCATTTTGTAACAGCCAGAATCTTTCAGATGAAAACACTTCTAAGCTGTGAAATTATCAAGGACTTCATCCTTTTATTGATTCAGTCAAAATCTATTTAGTAACTGGGTATTATGAAATACAACTTGATATGTGTGGTATCGTTGTACAGTGTTGCTTTCATGTTATATTGGTGTGATGTGTAGTGCAGGTACAGCTGAGCAGAAATCTGTAATCATTAAATGATCCTGTGTGTGAAGATGCGCGTGGAAGTAAAAGCTTTGAAGGAAACCTCTGTCTGTATGTTTTCTAATACACTGTTCCAAACACTGGACAGTGAGGATGAAAATCCATGTGAAGGAGTTGTGCAATTAATTTTATATTGGCCAAGCTTAACTCTGAATGAAGGAAGTATTTGGATGGTAGGGGGAACAAAGCACAACAAAGTATTATGTGAAAAATGTTGCTTTAAATCTTGGTGTTTTGTGACTTTCAGTGTTTCAGTTCTCATTTGTTTTCCTGGTGATGTGTTTGTATCTGTGTTTGCTCTATGACTTCCATCTCGTCAGGCAAAACCACTCTTAATCATCCATCGCTAATAAAACAATTTACGTTTTTTTCCAAGTATTTAAGAATCCAGAGTTTAATGAGCAGCTGTGTTCATCTCCATGTGGAAATGAGTTCCTGCTCCGATTTCCTTTTCTGCCAGTTCCTAACTAGTTCTTGTACTTTTCAGATTCTCTGAGATGATTCAATTTACAAAGATATATAATCTTTATGGAATTTTTTGGTGGATTTATTTGTTCACTTTTTGTTATTCTGTTCTCTTTTTTTCAAATTATTTCTCCTGGGCTAATAAGTTGAATTAGACAGGTGCCAAACTAGTGGAAGTTAAGCAGCAGAAATGTGGCTAGAAGCAGAAGGAAAGGGAGTGACATCTCCTTTTGGTGGCAATGAGTGCTAGGGGTAATTCTGTGAGACTCCAGTAGATCCCTGTCAACCGTTTGAAGAAAAGGTTTTCTCTTTTTTTGGGGGAAGTGTTTTCTTGGTTGGTTTTTTGTTGTTGTTTGTTTGTTGGTTTGTTTTGTTGTTGTTGGTTTGGTTTGGTTTTTTCCGTTTGGAAGGAAAATTTCTTGAGGTCATCTGTGGATCAGACAAACTGCCCTGATAGGTCAAGTGGGTGCTTCTGTTCAGAAGTGATAGTTAAAGTACTTTAAGTCTTTTAAATATCTTTTTCCCTCCCCCTGCTTTTCCATAGGCTTGTCTTGTTGTTACCATGCAAAGGACAACTTAATGTGCCGTGATGTCTGTGAACAGGTAAGCTTGTTTTAAATTTGGGTTATCCCCCAGGGTTAAAATCATGCCTCTTGACAATGATGTAGAAAGATTAGGGTTATAAACTAATGGTTTTCTGTGTGAATACTATGTGTGAGTCATGAGATGTAGTATTATTGTTATGTAAATGAGAACTTAATGTTTTAAAACTGTGGTCGTCTTTCCTTATGTAGTAGAAAACAGGTTCTGCTGAAGTTGAGAGAAATAGAGACAAATCTGAGTTCAGGATTTGGTCAGGAAGTGATAAGCATGTTAGGAAATGGGAGGGGTGAAGGTATTTTGCCCAATTTTTGGATCTTGTTTGTTTCCAAGTTTTTGGGAACTTAAAATGAAGGACAGCACTTTCTTCCTGCCCGTTCTTGTTTCTTAGCTAAGTATCTGAGATACTCATGGTGATACATGACTGTGAATCCAGCAAAAATCTGCTTGTTTACTCCCTTCGTAAGGTAGTAACAAAGAGCTGTTTGTGCTAAATTCAAGCTTGGAAAATATTTTTCCACAACTTACGTTTAGACTTGTACCTTTGTATAGTATGCTGTACAGCTTTGTGTGTGTGTTTATATGAATTCATATAAATAAAATTTTTACATCAGTAAAGCATACATATACAGAATTTTCATATTAAAATTGTATCCTTACATCATACTACCCCCTTTTCTTGTCTTCACTACCTGTTTTGGGGCTACTCAAGCACTAAACCTGGTTATGATTAAGTTTCTATTTATCTGTGATTGTACTAACAGAACTTTTAGTTTACATTGCACTTCTCCCTCCCTGATATATTTATAGAATGCAAACAAATCCCCTTTCGGCTTTCAGTTTATTAGGCCAAACAGCGAAAAGTATTAGTCTCTTTGTATAAGACATTCTCTCAATTCCTATCATAATTCTTGCAACCGTTTCAACGTAAGTTTCTCTTTGAATACATGTAAGCAAAACTGTACATGGTCTTATAAACAGAAGTATAACGCTCAGTCTTAAAAATTGTGTTAATACTTATAAGTAAGAGAAAGATATCCATTCCTGTATATAAGCAAATTTAATTCACAGGTTTAGTAGTTGCATTGAGAGGGCAGTTTCTAGTTTATCATGTGAATTATTGTTAGCACTTCATGAAAGGCCCTGAGCTTTTTGCTGTCAAATTTCATCCCATTTCTGTTATACTGGTTTTAATTATTGTGTAGGGTTTTCTGTGGTTTTTTGTAAGATATTTTGATCTTGCCTCATCTGGATAATCTCTCTGTACTCGGACAGCATTTTCAGAGTCTTTGCAGTGAGAAGTCTAGAACAAGTGTAAAGCAAGACTGGCACCTCTCAAATTGTTCTATAAGAAGCTGTCTTAGTTACCTCATGTCAGGCTGGTAACATCATTTTCTGAATGCCCCTTGGATATAGGCCAACAAACTGGGGCTGTCTACTGTTTTCCTACTGATTTTCGTGTGCTGTAATCTGACCATTCTGTGCAATACAATTCAAATAATTTCTTTGTTGAATCCATTTTGGAATGTACTATTCGGTACTTAATCCCTTATTTTAAATACGAAATTTGTAGGATGAAGGTTTACATACCTGGGAGGTGACTGTAAAGGAACAGAGTTGACTGAATGATTTGCCTTTTTTCATCTTTTGAAACACCCTTTCTAAAATATTTGCAATGCACTTGGTGCTTTGTCTGTACCGCCATGGTGTATCATCCTTATTATGGCATAATAATTAAAGAAATGTTTTCCTCCTAGGCTTGGTAGTTTGAGCTGTAAAACATTGAAGTTGTTTGCCACGGACACCAGGGAGAGAGAACAGGCTTGCACCTCATATTTCCGTTTAACCAATGCTTAGGGAATGCCAGCAACCAGGGTTGCATTAACACAGCCATTTCATGTGAAGAGGGCCATCAGGAGGTGCAGATGTACCTTAAGACTGTGTGCACCTGCTGTGTTCAGCAGGACAGTCTCTGTCACTGGCAGGGTCAGCCACTCATGACGTGTTTGAGGTCTTGGCCCGGAGAGAGCACTTGAGGAAGAATGGGGCTGCAGGGAAAGGATGGTGTCTCTCCTTGAGTCTCTCCCATAGCACTTAAACTGTGGGACTCATGTTCTGGTCAGCTTCCTGAACTGTCAGATAAAGAAACTGAGGATAGAAGCATTGCCTCAGTGTAACTGAGAGCTCGACAAGCTTGATATGCTTGTGATGGCTGTTCCCAGTCACCTTCTTGTCCTTCATGTGCCCAGACTCAAACCCCCGTGACAGGCACTGTGGCTACTCCAACTCCCATGGCAGGTGTGAAGGAAAGATATCCCTTAAAGGAAGATGTTGTATGTCCCTCAGGCAAGTGGACCACCATGGAGAGAGGTATCCAGTATTTGAGGGATATAGCTGTGCTGAAGGTAATCGATGATGACCCAAACAATGAGCAAAGATCAGATGAAGTCCAGTGCACACAACCCATGTAGTGGAAGTATCTGTGGAACACCCCATTGTCATATGGTATCTCATTGGCAGTACTGACTGGGAAAGAAGGTGAGGGACACAAATGGTGGATGAATTGGCTGGGCAACTCTGGCAATACAAAGAAAGTCTCTTCCTCCCTACGGGCCTCCATCTCACCTGTGGAAAAACTGTCAGAAGAGTCCAAAAACCTGTTTGAAAAAACTGTCCCTGGAGTTCCATCAACTCAAAGAGGGCATGTCCTACCCCCCACCTGTGCGGACCAGTATCTTGGCTATTAGGAGAAAGTGCTCATCTAATCAAGGGGGAGGATATGGGGACTACACAGCTCAGGCCACCCTGTGGTTTTTATCTGTGTGACCATGGAAAGGACATGAGGAAATGGATACATGAGTTGCAAGGAGACACAATCAAAAAAAGGAGTTCTCCCAGGAGAATGGCTGCTCCAGTTTCCAGTGAGCAATTCTCCAGACCAAGTGGAAGGCTTCTGCCCTTAATAAAGGGACTTAGGATTTATATTCACAGAAATGGATAACAAATACTATGAGCAGGATTAGAGAGGCCCTGCCTCCAGCCAGTTGGAGGAAAGGAACAACTGGGTTTATCAGACTGTGTGGATCCAGTGACCTGGCACATCAGATCCACAGGAGTACAAGGCTCTAGTGGACACCAGTGCACAGCGTACCTTCATGCCATCAAGCCATGAAGGGGAATAACTCATCTGTATTTTGGGAGTGACAGGGGATCCCAACAGCTAACTGTACTGGAGGCCGAAGTGTACTGGGAATGACTGGGAAAAGTACCCCATTGTGACTGGTCTGTGCATTCTTGGCGTAGACTGTCTCTGGAGAGGGTTTTTCAAGGACCCAAAAGCATATCACTGGGCTTTTGGTGTAGCTGCCTTGGAGTTAAAGGAAATTAAACAGCTATCTACCTTGCCTGGTCTCCCAGAGGAACCTTCTTTTGTGGGGTTATTAAGAGTCGAAGAACAGGAGGTGCCAGTTGCTACCGCAACGGTGGACTGCTGGCAATACCATGTCAACTGAGACTCCCTGATTCCCATCCGTCAACTGAGACTCCCTGATTCCCATCCGTAAGCTGATTCATCAACTGAAGAGCCAAGAAGTGATCAGGAGAACCCGCTCACCCTTCCACAGTCCTGTATGGCCAGTGTGGAAGTCCAGTGAGGAGTGGAGGCTGACAGTAGACTGTCGTGGCCTGAACGAAGTCACACTGCCCATGAGTGCTGCCATGCTGGAACTTCAATATGAACTAGAGTCAAAGGCAGCCAAGTGGTACACCACCATTGATGTTGCTAATGTGTTTTTCTCAATCCCTTTGGTGGCAGAGTGCAGGCCACAGTTTGCTTTCACTTGGAGGGGCATCCAGCACACCTGGAACCGACTGCCCCAGGGGTGGAAACACAGCCCCACCATTTGCCATGGGCTGATCCAGAGTGCACTGGAACAGGGTAAAGTATCAGAACACCTATAATACGTTGATGACATCATCATGTGGGGCAACATAGCAGAAGAAGTATCTGAGAAAGGGAAGAAATTAGTCCAAATCCTGAAAGCTGGTTTTGCCATAAACTGAAGTAAGGTCAAGGGGCCTGCACAGAAGGTCCAGTTTTTAGGACTAAAATGGCAAGACGGGTGTCGTCAGGTCCCAATGGATGTCGTTAACAAAATAGCAGCTGTATTTCCACCAACTAGCAAAAAGGAAACACAAGCTTTCTTAGGCATTGTGGGTTTCTGGAGGATGCATATTTCAAATTACAGTCTGATGATAAGGCCTCTTTATCATGTTACACAGAAGGAGAACTATTTCAAATGGGGTCCTGAGCAACAACAAGCCTGTGAACAAATTAAACAAGAAATTGTTCATGCAGTAGCCCTTGGGCCAGTCTGGGCAGGCCTATATGTAAGAAATGTACTCTACACCACAGCCAGGGAGAATTGCCCTACTTGCAGCTTCTGGGGTTTTGGAGTCGGGAATACAGACGATCCAACTCCAACTGAAAAAGAGATTTTGGCAGCATACAAAGGGGTTTGAGCTGGTTCGGAGATAGTACTGAAGCAGAACTCCTGGCACCCCGACTACCGGTGCTGGGTTGGATGTTCAGAGGTAGGGTCCCCTCTACACATCATGCAACTGATGCTACATGGAGTAAGTGGATTACATGGATCACACAGCAGGCTTGAATAGGAAACCCCAGTTGCCCAGGAATTCTTGGAGTGATCATGGACTGGCCAGATAGCAAAGATTTCGGAATATTGGGATAAGAGGAGTTGACATGTGCTAAAGCCTCTTCAGCCAGTGTATAATACACTGCCAGAAAATGAGGAGCAATATGCCCTGTGCATTGATGAGTCCTGTCACATTGTGGGAAAGCATTGGAGGTGGTAGGCTCCTGTGTGGAATCCTACATGATGAGTCACAAAAGCTGCTGAAGGACAAGGTGAATCAAGTCAGTTTGCAGAGGTGAAAACCATCCAGCTGGCTGTAGGCATTGCCGAAAGAGAAAAGTGGCCGATGCTCTACCTCTGTATTGACTCCTGGATGATGGCCAATGCCCTGTGGAGGTGGCTGCAGCAATGGAAGAAGAACAATTGGCAGCGCAGAGGCAAACCCATCTAGGCTGCCCCATTGTGGCAAGATATTGCTGCTCAAGAGAAGCTGGTTGTGAAAGTACTTCATGTAGGTGCCCATATACCCAAGAGTCAGGCCACTGAGGAACATCAAAACAACCAGCAGGTGGATCAGGCTGCTAAGATTGAAATGGCTCAGGTGGATTGGGACTGGCAACATAAGGGTGAATTATTTATAGCTTGGTGGGCCCATGACACCTCAGGCCATCAAGGAAAAGATGCGACATACTGATGGGCTCATGATCAAGGGGTGGACTTGACCATGGACACTATTGCACAGGTTATCCATGAATGTGAAACACGCACTGCAGTCAAGCAAGCCAAGCAGGTAAAGCCTCTGTGGTATGAAGGATGCAGGCTGAAACATAAATATGAGGAGGCCTGGCAGACTGATTACATCACACTCCCACAAACTGCTAAGGCAAGCACCGTGTCTTACAGTGGTGGAAGCAACCATGGGATGGCTGGAAACAGATCCTGTGCCCCATGCCACTGCCCAGAATGCTGTCCTGCGTCTTGAAAAGCAAGTCCTGTGGCGACGTGGCACCGCAGAAAGAACTGAGTCAGACAGTGGTACTCATTTCTGAAACAACCTCATAGACACCTGGACCAAAGAGCACGGCATTGAGTGGGTGTATCACATCCCCTACCATGCACCAGCCTCTGGGAAAATCAAGCAGTACAACGGACTGTTAAAGACTGCACTGAGAGCAGTGGGTGGTGGGACCTTCAAAATTAGGGCACACTTTTAGCAAAGGCCACCCAGTTGGTTGACACTAGTCACCTCTACTAGTCGAGCTGCCCCTGCCCAATCAAAACTTCCATATGCTGTAGAGAGGGATGAAGTCCCTGTAGCACATGTGAAGAATATGTTGAGGATATGTCTGGGTTAGCCCTGCTTCAGGCAAAGGCAAACCCATCTGTGGGATTGCTTTTGCTCAAGCACCTGGGTGCACTTGGTGGGTGATGCGGCAACATGAGGAAGGTCTGATGTGTACCTCGGGGGATTTGGTTTTGGGTGAGAAGAGCCAATTAATTAAATTATATTGTATTAATTGTATGATATTATGTATGTAACTGTATGATATGAATTGCTCTATAACCTTGCCACTGTATGTCATCGCTACTATAGGTGCTACATATCAATGTTATTATAGTAAGAGTCACCTATATCAATGAAGAATGAGCTTTGATGTAACTGACCAAAGAGCAATGATGATGAAACCAGAACTGGCTTCAGCAGTTGTTGCCCAAGCAATTTCCTTGAAATGGATACCTTCAACCTGCTGACCGTGGGCAGGGCCTGTGCCAGATACAGCAGCCGTGAGCGCTGGATGCAGGATGCAACAATCCAACAGCACACACCATCGCTTCTGCCCTGAGAGACTGTTATGACAGATAGCGCCCAAAGTCATGGATTAAATTATCTCAATGAACATGTTAGAGGAATGGCCTGTAGACTAAGGAATTCATATCTGTGTGTATATATCAAAAGACAGGAAAGTGGAGATGATTAATTGGGATGTATTGGGAAGCTTAGGACCTGGGCATGACATAGAT
>VWZZ01005575.1:0-34729 GCA_013399095.1 Psophia crepitans
TTTTTTCAGTACCTAGTACTTAATTTCTAAAGAACTAAAGGTATAGGCTACTGTTAACTGGAGAAGTAACTTCTGGATTAAGACTTTCCCTTGCCTTCCCAGTCATACCTTCTGACAGTTTGTCACTGCTGGAGGTTACTCACCCCAGGGAGCAGGGTGGCCAAGCGAGCGCTCCTTATCTGTTTTGGTGTGCAGGAGGCAGGTTAGTTTAGAATGCCCCCCAAGTACTAACATGGTATCACACTGGTTTTTGCAGTGATTGTCTGACCATGATGCTAGTCAATTCATTCAACTTAAAGTGGAGGGGAAAGAGTGATATGATCAGGACAAACGCATCCACATTACATTTTGATTAATTTCTCAAAATCTGAGGATAAATCCTGTACTGTTTGAAATCACTGGCAAAACTCATTGAGTAAAATGACAGCAGGTTTTACAGCATTGATTTAGTTAAATGGGTACAAATCTGTATGCAGAGAAACCCTTTATGTTGGGAAAACATAATTGCAGAAAATAGTCTTATCCAGAATTGAATTTTCTGCTACTTCATCCTGCATAAAGGTTCTTAGTCGGAATACTCATAATTAGTATGGGGTAACATAATAAAGTATTTTGTGCATGTATTTTCAGCAGGCTTGGCTGTCGTTCTCAAAAAATGTGTTAGGATTTTACTGATATCAGAAAGATATCAGAAAAGTTTTTGATGCAGTGAATTGCAGTATTCTCTTCTGTTACCAGAACTATATCATCATTACTTATGTTTTGTCATGAGTAAGTAAACAGTATCTGAGATCTTAAAGGGCATTTGACTAGTCCAATGTTTCATATAGACCTTGTTTCACATGTTCTCTTCTGTATGAAACTAAAGCACAACTCACAGCAAGCTGAAGGTTAGAAGAACTTTTCCTCTTTGATGCTTCATAAAGTGTTTGAGCTCGTTGCATGGAAAACTATATAAATGCAGTACAATTATATTGATGGTGATTATGGCAGAGCACTGAAGAAAATGATGCAGGAAAGTGATTAGATCCTTCTCTCCCTTACAAAAAAAAAAACCCCAACAAACAAACTCAATGCTTAAATAGTTCTGGTGGGGTTTTCTTTTTATTGCTTGGAGGATGAAAGCTCTGTAAAAACAAAGCATATCTGTCTTGTAGTGTGGATATTCATTTCCAGGATTTCAGTATATTTGCAGAGTACCTACTTTATTACCTGAGCGTAGAAAAGATAAATAAAAAAAACCCTAGCTGCAACACAAAGCGTTCTGGCCTTATTTAAAAAAAAAAAAAAGCTGTAATTATAGATGTTTAAAAAAACCCCAAGCTTATTTTGAGCCATAGAGCATTACAGTTTGTAATACAAATTTCCCATCAGAACAGAGTGATAAAAACTTGTTTGCTAACCAGTCTTCCAGTAAAAACCAAGTAAATATGCTCATAACTATGTGTCAACACTATGCGCTGACTATGGAAAAAGCCCTATTAAGTGCAGATCTCAAGAGAATTAATGATAGAGCAGCCTGTCCTCTTTGGTTTAATTACTGTTTAGAACTTACTGAAATGACAGCTAATGGAGAGGTCACCTGAACCGTGGAATGCAATATTGGGCCTTAAGAAAGAAAGAAAACTGACTTCTGTTTTGTATCCATGTAGAGGGACTGCCACTATATTGCTAGTAAATAGTCACTCTTTTGCTCTCAGTGTTAGAAAGTCTCTTCATTTGTGTTGAAAAGCAAACGGGTTATTGAAGTCTAGCACCTCACAGAGCCCAGTCCGCAGTGCTGGAATGCAGGATTGTTACGGAACTGACTGTTTGGTTTGGAATCAGATTCCCACCTGATAGTTGTCAGCATAGTGAATATATTTCGAAATGGGAGAAAAAGGAGTTGGTGAGCTGTTTTATTTTATCCAGGTTTAGACACTTACAATGAAAATAGATACGGTTTGGACAGTTGTGTATTCTGCGAATGCAGTCAGTGGAAACAAAAATACTACTAATTAATCTTTTAAATAATGTATTTCTCCGCATATGTAATGAGTGCAACTCAACTAGTTTATCAAGTCATTGTAAAGGTAACAAGAATGAAAAAGATTGGCTGGGTTATCTAATTGATGACAACTATTATCTTGCACAATTTAATCCTATTCTTGCTTTTAACTAGCTCAGTTTTTTTGTTTTTTTTCTTTTTTGTCCTTTACTCTGTCATATTTGGCCAATACTACAAAATGCCATCCTTCTAATATCTAGGAACTGTCGTCTTATTTCCCTCTTCATGGGCAACTTAAACCTGTTCACCTGTGAACATTCTCCTTTCAGTCTTGTTTTCCTCCATGGAATCTTCCATAGGAGGTTCTATATCTTTTACACAAAATTTTGTACTCTGCGTTGAATTTAACATTGGATTGCATTTGTCTTGTATACAACTTCGTGGTCTTTGTGTGATGCATCATGATCTTGTGACCAGTTGGCGTACTTAAATACTTATTATGCTTCAGCAGTTCATGAGCTCCCAGCATATAGCGTGGCTGGTTTTTGTCTTTTTTTTTTTTTTTTTTTTTTAGACCCCTAAACACATTTCTTGTGCTTTTGGTACTATTGAGTTTCATCCAGTTTTTGTTACTTCATGCCTCAAAGCCATGCATTAAATTCGATGAACTACCCATATCTTTGTGTTGATGATGTCTTCTGACTTTCGTCATTTGTAAACTTTGTCTTATGCCAACGTTATTAAAATATTAAGATTAGTCCTAGCACTGATCCCAGAGACTCTTTGCTAGTAACCTTTTCTTCATTTTGGTACACTTGCTTTTGAAAAAATCATATCTTTTGCCTGTTAGCCAATTTCTTGCCCAATTTAGCTCTCTTCTACTGATCCATTTTCTGTAGAGTAAGTGATAAGATCCTGTGCAGCTTCACGACATACTCTCTTGTGCTTCTAGAATTTATGGCCTATCTCTTTTCCTGAAAATCAGTAAAGAAAAAAATAAACTACCTCAAAACATTTGGAAAAATGTTTGTAAAGTTGTCCAGACTAGAATTTGGCCAGAAGGCATCTGTGACTTGTAATCTTTTTTTTTTTTTTTTCCTGTAAGATCAGGCTGAGACACAGAAAGGAGCTTTTGTAGTTGCTCATTTGCTGAATAGGGGTGTGATCTTCCTGCAGTCATATACTGCACATGTGATCTGACATGATTTTCCTTCGGTGAACTCATGTTCACCAAAATATACTTGAGTTCTTTACTTCATAATGCCCTATTTTGCAGAATAATGGCAGACAGCAGTGGTAGATGCTTTTAAGTCTTCTTTCTGATAATGTGCAACTGAACAAGTCCTCACAGGGTGATTTCCAGCCAGACAAGTGTAATTTTTTTCTTAATATGTAAAACAGGACAGACTAAATAGAAATCCATTAAGTTACCCGGTTGTAAATTGTGTGCAAACAGGAAGAGATTTCTAAATTCAGTATTGTCTTGTTCAGACAAAATTAAAGTTGAGTAATTTGATATTCCAGATTTGTTATAAAATGCAATTATCAGCAGTAATGCATTGTACTTCTCTAGATTTCTTCTTACTAGAATATTGTAGTGATAGACAAGAGATAATGGCCTTAAGAAGAGAGAGTAGACTTAAGTTAGCTATTAGGAAGAAATTCTTCCCTGTGGGGGTGGTGAGGCACTGGAACAGGTTGCCCAGAGAAGTTGTGGAGGCCCCATCCCTGGCAGTGTTCAAGGCCAGGCTGGATGGGACTTTGGGCAACCTGGTGTAGTGTAGGGTGTCCCTGCCCATGACAGGAGGGTTGGAACTTGATGGTCCTTGAGGTCCCTTCCAACCCAGGCCAGTGTATGAGTCTATGCATTTTTACCAACAAAACTGTGTTACCCACTCTGGCTATAATGAAATATATTACCAAGAAATAGTGGAGGATTTTGGGGTGAAAATAATTTTGTCAGAATGTAGGAATATAAAACATTTTGCTGGAAGAGTATTAATAGGTCAAAGGTCAAAACTCTTGTCCGACCAAGAGAAGTGAGACTCCTGAGTAACACATAGATGAGTAATCTAGTGATTAATTTGCAATATTGCTCTAAGGGCTCTTTGTTTATTTATACCACACAACAGCTCAAGAGACCCATGCCACAGGATTGCACAAGGTTGTGGATAGTGTACTTACTGAAACGCATCTCAGCCTATGCCTTAGCTGTGTTCCTAGCGTGAGCCTGCCTGCTGCCTGGGTGCACCTGAGCACATGCGAAGTATTGACTTTGGTTTAGCTTTACATAGCCTGGGTAATGATAGGGGCATGGTGTCTTAGGCATGCTGAAGGAAACCATTTATTCCATGTGCTCTTTATTATCATGTTGCTTACTGTGTTACTAAGGCAACAGACTTTTTCTTCTGAGCTTCAGTTTCTGAACCTTCTTTTCATATCTGCATGTTTTAATCTAAAAGCAGTTTGCTGAGAAGTGCTGGGGAAGCCAGTTCATCCAGTTATGAATGGATGTCTGCTGCCTGGATGGGTATATTTGAGTGACGTGAAACCCGTAGATTTCTGCTCATTTCCTTTTGGATCTGACTTACCCAGTTTTTCTTCTCCAAGCCACTTTTTCAGCTGATGTATATTTCAGTCTTTCCAGTTTCATATGCTTTTCCATGTAGTTGCATACATATGTAAGTCTCCTTCCTCGTCCCAGGATAAACAGCAAGATCCTTTCCTTCACATGACTTCAGAATGTTGCTTTTGTTTCAGTTTACTATTATGGCGTAGCTTCTACTTTCTACTGTCTGTCTTTTCACATTAGGTCTATTTTGTTTCTGGCTTTAATTAAGTAGACTTATTAGATGATTTCTTAAGATCCCTTGTACCTTAATTTTCTGGTTGTGTTTTTCTTTTTTCCTGTATGTTTGAGCTTTTATGTTAAGAAATTTGTCTGGGATTATATTTTTGGCTTCAATGTTTCATGCCAATTGCTATATAAGTACCAATAAAATTGAAAGAGCAAACTGTGTGTGCAGATATATACAATTACGTTTAAAGTAAAATTTCAGGGAAAAACTATTGAGGAAAAAGGACACTTACGAAAAGTTCGTTAAGAAAATCATAGTTCCCAACATGTTATGGCTGTTTTAAGAGGAATGAGAAATTATTAAGCTAGATTATTTCTTTGTTGATTCACTTATGTGAAAATGAAACCTAAACAAAAAAAGGCATTTCCAGCTCATTCCTTGAAATTAAGGTTACATCAGTGATCTGTTTAACTGACTAGGCTGACCCTCCTCTAACAGAAGGCTTCTCTGTAGGGCCAAGGTGTCACCTTTTAGTAAGATGCAATATTTTATTTCATCTGTTTCTATTACACTTTTTCCTGCTAGAGCTGTGGAAACAGCTCTATTTAAACAAGATTAAATTCTTTGTTATTAGGATGAAAACAAAAGGGAAATGTTACAGTAACTTTGCACTAAAATTCTCTGAAAGCTGTAATAATAGCAGCTTTGCTAATTTTGCAAGAGTAAAAGCGGTGTTCTTCAGTGCTAGTTTTGTCAGCTCTTTCCTACTGAGAACTACGAACTGCCTTTATCTTCAATAGTATCTTAATGCAACTAATCAGGTTATGAGTACACTTCTTTTGAAGCATACAGACTCAGCCTTCAGATGACTCAAGCAAGATTTTCATGAAAAACTTGGGAAGGATTTGCACTTAATCACTACTTTTAATTAAAAGCTTCTCCTCCTCCCATCAAATTCTGTGCAGGATCAATAAAACACAGATTTTTGATATTAAAAAAGGAGTCTTTTGCTGTATTTGTTGCATAGCTATCTAATGGTAACTTCATCCAGAATATTGCTCAGTGCTTTGGATTGGCCACTCTGTTTTGGTTTGGTTCACTGGCTGTTTGAATTTTTTTTTAATGTGTGTTGTCTGTCTGTAGTTTTTTATTCTCCTTTGCTTTAAAGTTCCTCTGAAAACAAACAGCCATGTTCTGATTGCATTGTCCTGTATAGCTATTACATGACAGTACTTTTAAAGAATGACTGCTTTTGTGAAACTGCTTTAAAGTCTTCCAAGCAGATGCTGGAAGGCACTCAACACAACTGGGTCTGTCATTGTTTCAGATATTTCCTTTTATTGTTTTCTTTTTTTTTCCTCTCTCCACCTGCACCATTTAAAATGAGTGCTGGCAGACCCTTATTCCCACGCACAGAAGCAATGATGGCAGCAAAGCTCTCATCACATTCGTGGTGGCGGTGCACATCTTCTTCCTTGAAAGAGCAACAGCAACAAAAAATGTGAATTACTTCTACCTTCCTGATGTAAATCATAAACAGTAGCTCTGCTTGGGGAAGTGGGTGACACCTCTAGTAAGAAACAGCAGCCAGTCCAAAGTAAGAAAAGATTTGAGTAGTCTCATGTGCCAACAGGACAGTCATTTGGGGCCTGATATTTCAATCTAATATGTATTGAATAATGCATAATAATGATGCTAGTATATGTGCATTCTTTTCAAAAGTCTTCTATTTCCTTAAAATGTTTCTGCAGTGGTTAGGGTTAAAAGTTAATATGACTGACTTTTGAAGTCAACAGGAATAATATATGCTAAGAGGGATAGCAGTTTAAAGCTGGAAGTCAATTGGTTTGAATACATAAAAAGCTTAAGATGATCATTCAATCTTCGTTTATGATGAGTCAAGAGTATCCACACAGTCATTTCAGTGGAGTAGATGGGAAGTGTGGTGTGGTTGGTTTGTTGTGGTTTTTTTCTTCTATTTTGACTAATGCTATAGAAATCCATTATGCCTGGGTTTTGTGCCGAAGCCCTCAGATGGCTCTAGCAAAAAAATACTTGTACAACAATTGTTTGGCCTCACAGCTGTCATAAGAAACTAGATGTCTCAGGGAAGATGGTAAAACAAATTGAACTACATCCTACCATAAAATTAAATTGCTATTCAGCTTGAGTTGAGGAAACGCAGCTCCCAGTAACTTCACTTGGAATACGTGCGTGTATATTTGGGGCTAAATTTTTTCCCCATTGCATAAATAATGTAGAAATTATCTTTTTTGCTTTTTAGGCAAGTAAAAAGAAAATAGTCTACCTACTGGTATGGATCAGTATTGCTGTGAATGGATGTTAATCAAATGCTACTTGCTCCTGGAAAAGTTGGTTGAAATGTGAGGATGTAGTTCATGAATTGGTGCAAATGTTTTCAACTCACATGTTCCGGTTTTTAATCACTTAGTAGAATCTAAAATGAGGTTCTTTTTATTTTTCCCTGGTTTTATTTTTTAGTATCAAAAATTTACTGAAGCAGATTAAAAAATTACTTAAATACAACAGCAAAGAGAGGAGGAAAAGGAGCAATTTACAACTGTTATAGGAATATCTATTTTGAACCTTCAGAATCTGTTATCAGCTAGAGGAATGTCAACGTGAAATTTAAATTGCAACATAATACTTTTAGTTTGCAAGATAAATATTTTAGTTTCAGCATAACTACAAGAATAACAGAAATTCCTCTTTTTTATTTAGCATGAGAATTTTATTGTCATGAAAGATCTCTTATAAACCAAAATTATGCATATTTTTTCACCATTAAAAAACACGACAATATGAATTAACGACTTCACAGAACATGTTAAATGAGCTTGCTGTTGATGCTGGTTTTGACTTCTGTAGGCGAGAAGTATGTGTAAGTGTAAAGCTTTATATTGGATGAATATATTTACAGTTCAAATTTAATTTATTTAATGCCATTTTTTTTTAGTGCATGACAACTAAACATAGTCTGAAGTCCATGGAAGGATTACAGCTGACTTCTGTGAAATAGGCATAAAGCTCTTAAAGGTCTCTTTTGAAAGAAGCAAATATGCCCCATTCTTTTCAGCATAGCTGTGCAGCACGTGCACCTGTCTGACTCAAGCTTGGGGAAGGAGCGAGAACTTAAGCCTGTGATCAAAATGAAGCACGTGCCTTAACTGTCGTTACCCGCAAAACCTGCTTTCCCTTTCAAGGACCTTAAGTCATTCACTAAAAAGTATTTTTATTTTAGTTGTGTGCCATAGGTGTACTGTGATACATATTAAAAGTAGCATTTTAAAGAGATACTTCTTTCTAAAGTGTGTTTCCTTTCTGCCTTTGTATTAAACTGCAGCTGTGCAGTAACTTTACTGTTCTTTTTTTCCTAAAATTTTAGTATAGATGACTGTAGCTTCATGTTGCATCTGCTTACAATATGCTTTGTACAATAATTGAAAGTAGGTTGATGACAGTGTAAAGTATATTCAGAAAGCAAAAAAGTTGATATTTACTATTATTTTTCCAAATACAAGGCAAAAAAAATAAAGGTGTAAAATATGTTGAAAATGAGGAAAAAAGGCAATTCATTGGAGCTTGCGATGATGTATCTCATAGTGCAAGAATGTACACTTCTTTCCTCCATCAAAAGTATCATATAGCTTAATCATTTTAGAACTTGCTTTATACTGCTAATGCATTTGTTTCTTCTATTACAAATGTGTATTATTTTTTATAGTATTACAGGATAGAGGAAGAAAGGAAAATATGTAGAGAACTAACTGTAAGCAAACAAAATTGATGCTTTTTGAAGGATAAAGGAAAGGTGGTGGAGTTAATTGCGTACGGTTCCAAGTAGCTTTAGAACTAGCAGGAGGAAATTAGCTGTTGTGTGAAAACAGCATGAAATGTAATTCAGAGCAGCTGTCTAATTTATCAGCAAGAACAAACTGCTCATGTTCTTAAACTGTACTCAATTACTCTATTCAACCTTCTTTGACCTGTTCAGCCTGGTAGTGTTTGCTTAAAACTAAAAACTAAAGAAAGTTTGCCAACCTTTTAAAATAAACTAAAAGAACCCCATGAGGTTCCTATGCAATATGCTTCCCTTAATTTTTGAATTTATATAACTCTACTCATCACTTCTTTGAAAGAGTTATATGACATTCTCTTCATAACAGTGTAGAATCAATAAACTTACATTCTTCTGTGACTGGTTTCAAAATATTGCCAAACTGATGGCATATAACACCAAACTAAGCAATTTTTTGCTTTAGGAAATGACTGTGAAACCTTGAGATAAAAACCATATTTTGCTGGTAGCCCATTGGGAGTGCTGTTTTATTCTGTGATTGTAATATTTCCTCATGTACTGACCAAGGCTCTGTTCATACTGTTTTTCAGAACAATCTTTTAAACTCTATTCCCTCTACACTCGGGTTGGGAATTGAACAAAATATAGAAACCAACAGAACAGATGTTCAACCAGAATAAAACAGTGTAACAACACCAATTTTTAATCACGTACTCCAATTTAGTCTGTCAGTCTGTTACAAAACCCCATCAACTGTTGTTGCAAATGTGAATGTTCTGTCTGCAGAACAGAAATGACTCTTTAACATTTTGAATTTTGAATACTACTTTCTTTTTCAGTGTAGATGAGACATTTATGTCACAGAACCATAGAAGGGTTGAGTCTGGAAAGGACCCCTGGTGGTTCTCAAGTCCAGCCCCACGGCTCAAGTGGGACCACCTCCAGTGGCTCAGGGCTATGTCCAGATGTCTTTTGAATATTTCCAAGAATGGAGACTCCACAACCTCCCTGGGAAACCTGTGCCAGTGTTTGGTCATCCTCACAGTGAAAAAGTTTCTGATGTTCAGAGAGAACCTCCTGTCTTTCAGTTTGTGCCCCTTGTCTCTGCTTCTGTCACTGGGCACTAGAAAATTCTGTATATAACTCTGACAAATACAGTCACTCTAGACCATGGGAGAGGGATGTGCAGGGGAAGTATTTTTTTAAGGCTTCCATGCTGTCTAGATGATTTAGTAAACCCTGCTTATTCCTCTGATGAGCAGGGCAATTGTTTCTCTAGAAAACTTGTGTGTCTTTGCTAATGCTGATCACAGTGACTTAAAAACCCCTTCAGATGATATAATTTCTGCAAACGAAATGTAAAAAGCAGCCTCCAGTCCTTTTTGTAATTTTCCTGCTTTCAACTTTTTTCCTCTGTAAATAAAAGGGCTCTCTTCGTCTAGAGAAGGCAGGTTACAATTCTGTTGAGCCAATCTACTTCAAGTATATTTTTATCTGTATTAGTGATGCAACTTAGACCTCTTTGGACAGAGTTTGGGGTCATTTTTAGGGTCTTAGTAAAACTAACTCAGTTCTAAAAGTATGTATGTATATAGATATTTTCTGTAAGGTAAATAGAAACAGTTCAAGTATATATACAAAACATACCTTGGTAATAGGTAGAGCCTTAACCAATTAAGCCATATGCTGTTGAGAAAATGCTAGTCACTAGAATTCTGGACAAAGATATTGTCAAGTGAACTAGAGCTTGGATAGAGCATTTCTAGGAGCAGGGTAATGTTCGTGGAGTTCTGCAGGACATGTGCCAAGGTAATCCTGATTTAGGAACTATAATGGCACAAAATGGACCTGGTGTATCTGTGTACAGGGACCTGTCACAGGTCTCAAAATACAGCAATATGCAAGTGCTCCTTGAAGTTTCATAGGGTTTTATACTTGGTCATATTTTGTTTGCAATGGAAGAAAGTGCCAAATCATTACTTGGAGTGACTATGGACACAAAGACTGATGGAGTAGCCAGGGATATCAAAGGTAGCAAGGCTTCTATAGGTACGTCAGCGATAAAAGGAAGACTAGGAAAATGTGGGTTCTCTCTGGAGGGAAATGGGAGATCTGGTTACCCACAATGTGGAAGAGGCTGAGGTTTTCTTGCTTCAGTCTTCACTGGCAAGTGCTCTAGCTACACTACCCAAGTCGCAGAAGGCAAAGGCAGGGACTGGGAGAATGAAGAACCACCCACTGTAGGAGAGGATCAGGTATGAGATCATCTAAGGAACCTGAAGTCCATGGGACCGTGATGAGATGCGTTCACGGGTCCTGAGGGAACTGGTGGATGAAGTTGCCAAGCCACTCTCCATCATATTTGAGAAGTCATAACAGTCCAGTGAGGTTCCCACTGACTGGAAAAGGGGAAACATAACCCTCATTTTTAAAAAGGGGAAACAGGAAGACTTAAGGAGTTACAGGCCAGTCAGTCTCACCGCTGTGCTTGGCAAGAGTGTGGAGCAGATCCTCCTGGAAAATATGCTCAGGCACATGGAAAATAAGGAGGTGCTTGGTGACAGCCAGCATGGCTTCACTAGGGGAAATAGTGCCTGACAAATTTGGTGGCCTTCTGTGATGGGGTTACAGCATTGGTGAACAAGGGAAGAGCAGCTGATATCNGGAAGAGCAGCTGATATCATCCAGCTGGATTTGCGCAAGGCATTTGACACTGTCGCGCGTGACATCCTTGTCTCTAAATTGGGGAGGCATGGGTTTGATGGATGGACCACTCTGTGGGTAAAGAATTGACTGGATGGCTGCACTCAGAGAGTTGTGGTTGGTGGCTTGATTTCCAAGTGGAGACTGGTGACAAGTGGTGTTCCTCAGGGGTCGGTACGGGGACTAGCTCTGTAACATCTTTGTCGGCGACATGGATGTTGGGATCGAGCGCACCCTCAACAAGTTTGCCAGTGACACCAAACTGTGTGGTGCAGGTGACATGCTGAAAGGAAGGGATGCCATCCAGAGGGAGCTTGACAGGCTTGAGAAGTGGGCCTGTGCGAACAGCATGAAATTCAACATGGCCAAGTGCAAGGTCCTGCACATGTGTCAACGCATCAAAAAAGCATGACCAGCAGGTCGGGGGAAGTGATTCTGCCCATCTACTCCACTCTTGTGAGACCCCACCTGGAGTGCAGTATCCAGCTCCGAGACCCCCAACATAAGAAGGATGTGGACCTGTTGGAGCAAGTCCAGAGCAGGGTGATGAAGATGATCAGAGGGCTGGAGCACCTCTCCTATGAGGACAGGCTGAGAGAGTTGGGCTTGTTCAGCCTGGAGAAGAGAAAGCTCTGGGAAGACCTAATTGCGGCCTTCCAGTACCTAAAGGGGGGCGTACAGAGAAGCTGGAGAGGGACTGTTTACAAGGGCAGGGAGTGGCAGGATGAGGGGTAGTGGTTTTAAACTAAAAGATGAGAGATTTATATTAAATACAAGGAAGAAATTCTTTATGATGAGGGAGGCGAGGCACTGGAACAGGTTGCTTAGAGAAGCTGTGGAGGTCCCCTCCCTGAAAGAGTTCAAGGCCAGGTTGGATGGGGCTTTAGGCAACCTGGTGTAGTGTAGGGTGTCCCTGCCCATGGCAGGGGTTTTGGAACTGGATGATATTTAAGGTCCTTTCCAACCCGAACCATTCTACGGTTCTTTAAGTAATGAAGAGGAAGAGTGTGATATACAATGGCATCTGGATTTCCGGGTGAGCTGCTCATAGGTAGATAGACAGGGTGAAGTGACCGAAATTAATCCAATGTAAAAGTCAGAAGCAAAATGAGTTCAGAGAGGGAAGACTTAGAAGTGAGATGCAATGGTTCTGAAAGAGAGAGAGTGTGAATTTACAGCTAAGTTCTGTGGCAGAGACTATTTCTGTCATGCTACCTTTGGTTTTGTTTTCCAGTAGAACTTGCAGTAAATAGCACGTCTAGTTCTAGTGTGTACTAATTGAGAAGAGCACTGAAAAATAATATATGGTATGTGAAGTAAGAAGCATAAAGACTCAGAGCTGTATTTGTTTAGCTTAGTAAGAGAAGTTTGTAAGATAACTTGACTGCAGGGTATGACAGGAATTTGCTTATAGAGAGCACTTCAGTCTTAACAGACAAAGGTATGCCAAGGTACAGTGTCTGTGTGAGGGACATTAAGGACACTGTGTGGGTGTTAAAAGGGTTCCTTCCTTCCCGGCTGGTGTTGTATTTCATCTAGAAACTTGTAAGTGCCTTCACCTTACACTAAGCTTGAGTTTCTTGTCGCTGCCTCTGTGACCTTTCCTGCCTCAACTCACGTTCCATTGGTTTCCTAAGAACACATCACTGAACACTGTTTTTTTTCATTTGAAACACAGGTTGTTGCATGGAGACCCACACCATTAGCAATTGTAAAGTAATGTGGAGTAAAGCAATGAAACTTCTTCAGGGGAAAGCCTAGTCTGGTTCATTCTTCTGTGCTCTTTGTCTTACTTTACTCACAGTTACACTGGTTTAATCCTATTTTTTGTTTCGAGTTAATGTCGCACTGAATATTGATCTTTAGTTCACTGTGTTTCCCATTATATTGTGGTGTTCTTTCTGTGGGTTGTGCATAGCTTTTAGCTCAGCCAAAGGTGTTTCTTGTCTGCCCTGGTAGAGGTGCTGAGTGATGCTTAACTGCATTAAGTCACAGTCCTGGGACTGTGATGCAGCTGACTCTATAAAGCAAAACTCATCCTTATGATGTATGCATATGGTACATAGGTGGGAGTTTTGAAAGCGCTTCAGTATCTTGGCTGTTCTAGGCTTGCTAAGAATGTGTAGGGATTGTGCTTTGTAGGATTTTTTAAAAAGACACACAACAAAGTGCAAACATCCTGCAGTTCCTTAAGACTGCTGTTTGAGGTGACACAGTCTCACAAATGAGCTTAAACGTTTCAGTTCCCGATATGTCTTCCTTACTCTTGATTTTATGTCTGTGTGGTTTTTGGGTGTTTTTTCTGTTCGTTTGGGGTTTTTTCCTTTCAAAGCAATAGCGGTTTTCTCTTCCTTATTTTCAGGAACTTTCCTGAGTCTTGTGTTGTATGTAGGGTTATATGGTCTTTTTTGGGGGGACACGAAGCATTTCTGTGCCCAATTCGATTTTGCTGTAGGAAAAACTTGTGCAAAGTGAGAACTCTGAGGAAGGGGAGCATGGCAGGTTGGAAAAACAAGAGAAACATTTCTCTTGAAAATAAGCAGATGAGTCTGCATTTGCTTGTTAGTTAGTAACACGAGTTGTACTTTTAAATAAAAACATAAGGAAAATAAATGTAAAAAATTGTTTCCGTAATCTTTTAATGATGAGATGTGAGCAGTCTTCAGTCAGAAAGTTTTCTTGTGAATCACTCACAGGTGCAGTTTGAGACAAATCTTGATTGCGATCACTGCTCAACAGTTGCAATTGCATCTCATTTTCCCACAGATTTTATGTAAGTGCAAATAACTGAGAAAGGTTTCAAGTCATCCTTGAATCTTAAAGGAGCCTGTTGCTGAAGAGAGAGAGAGCTGATGCCAGATGTATAACAGTTCCCAGGATTTATAGGAGAGAGGTGCTTGAGGGAATGAGGAGGACCACAGTGGATTTGGAATGGCTAGTAAATTACAGATGACAGAATTGGCTGCCTTGAGGTGTGGTGTGCGATCAAATTATCTTTGTCTTGATGGTTCTGCTTTTAAGATGCGTGTGATGAGGAAGAGTTATTGGACCTAACCTTTGCCTATAAATACATGTGGTTCACAGCTAAGTCAGGAGTAGTCTGGACACAAAGTCAGGGGGTTTTTTTGACAAAACGGGCTTGTAAGTTTTCCATTGGTTAGAGATGTACTACACAAGTGTACATTGTATTTATTGTAGTAAAAAATGAATCAGTTGGTCACCAGGACTTCAGGTGCCAGTTCAGTAAGTTCAAGATATGCCTAAATCCGTGTGTGTGTGTAGCTGCGTTGACCTATGATGTGAGAAAGATGTGGTCCCTATTGCAGTATCTTTTAAAGTCAGTTTATCATCCTAAGTGGAAATGGAAGTGAACCCAGGAATAACTGGATCTCACAGTATTATCAGGGTTGGAAAAGACCTCCAGGATCATCTAGAACAACCATCCCCCTACCGCCTATACCCACTAAACCANGTTGTAGAGAGCAATAAGGTCTGCCCTGAGCCTCCTCTTCTCCAGACTAAACAAGCCCAGTTCCTTCAGCCGCTCCTCAGAAGACCTGTGCTCCAGCCCCTTCACCAGTTTTGTTGCCCTTCTCTGGACACGCTCCAGGGCCTCGATGTCTTTCTTGTGGTGAGGGGCCCAAAACTGGACACAGTACTCAAGGTGCAGCCTCACCAGGGCTGAGTACAGGGGGACGATCACCTCCCTGCTCCTGCTGGCCACACTATTCCTGATACAGGCCAGGATGCCATTGGCCTTCTTGGCCACCTGGGCACACTGCCAGCTCATGTCCAGGCGAACATCAACCAACACCCCCAGGTCCTTTTCCTTCAGGCAGCTTTCCAGCCACCCTGTCCCCAGCCTGTAGCTCTGCCTGGGGTTGTGACAAAACATCTCAGATGTTTTTCTTCTGAATCTGGTTGTTACCTCACAACTGGTTTGAGATTTTATCTCTGCAGCTTGCTTGACAGTAGACTGAACTTCCCCAGATGATTTTCCCTTAAAAAGATTTGAGAGTCCTTGTGTAAACCTGTTTGTCTGTGTTTGCTGTCCATAAACTCTGACAAACGAGCGGATCAGGCAGATGAGGTGAGTCCTGCTTCTTAGCACAGCTCTTTGCAGACTGACTTTGTGGTCTGTGCCTCTGTCACTGACATGTTACGTATTTAAAAAGTTTCACATAACTGAAATGGCAAATAATTATACGGTCTGTTTACGGACTAATGCTAACTGTCTAAGTGCAATTTGCATGCTTGCACTGATTAAGGATAGTCATGATCTTTAATACATCTTGAAACAGTAAGAAAAACTGCCATAGATTATTAAAATAACCATAAAAGCTTATTTGGTTTTAGTTAGGACTCTCAGTAGAAAAACAAGTGACAGGAAAATGTTCTTTTCTGTAAAGATAGATATATGTTGGGGAGGTCTGTCATTATCGTATTATTTTAAAAAATTATTTATTTTGATAAATGGATTTTTTGTTCGGTTGCAAAGCTTACTCTTCCCTTGCTGAGATAAAGTGCAAACAAAAGATTCTGTTTTGAAAAGAAGAATCCAGCCAAGAATGGTGACCGTTGGCAGTAGTTACGGCTGTAGCTGAGATACGATGTTTTTGTGCTTTTAGAAACAATACAATTAAGATGCACTGCTTAAATCATTACTATGGCTTTGTTTCTTGTTCTCCTAACTTTCCTGTGTGCCTGACCAGCTGCTTGAGAAGTATGGTGTGAGTTTGTCTTCATAGAGTTTCAAGGTTGGACTTTCTTAATGACCAGGCAATTACTTTTGGTTTCATATCTGTATATGCTGGTAGCATGATTCAATGTGGCAAGTGGCACTTCGTTCCAGTGACTCGATCTGCATGTCTCCTCTCTCCTTTTGGTGATTAGATCTAGTTAGTAATCAGCTCTTTAAATCCAGAGTACCTCTTATGTTCTTGGGCAGTGCCATTACAGTGAAATGCTAATCTTCACTGGACCTCATAGCTGTTACTTTTAATAGTCATAATACAGTATGAATGTGCAAAGAAAGAATAAAAATACACTATTACCTTGTTGTCAGAAGGTGGTCCTTTCCTGTAATCTTAAAATGCTTTTATTTATTGTGCAATCACCATTCCTGCTTCAAAGAGGGTGGCTTGTTAATGATCTCACTGTCTCTTAAGGGCACGGCTAACAAGGTCACTGGGGAGAATAAAAATTAGAGCAGAAAATGTTCCTTTTGTAGGTTGTTTTGCTCACTGAAGTATCTCTCCTTTATAATCTTTATTCTCTATAAATTGTAAATAACACTATTTGACAGAAATATAGATTGCCTTACTACACAGTAATGAATGTTTTAAGAATCATGATCATTTGGGAAACTGTGCCAAGAAGCAGAGAATTTTGTCTTCAGTCATCCAAAAACGTGCATTACAACTTATCTTCATCTTTGGCATCTATCAAACAGCTCGCTGGAAGCAGCAGAGCTAGTAAACAAAGCATATTGAAGTAAAATGGTCCCCCATGGGGAATAATTTAAAGTCATAGTGAAGTGTTGTTTTCAAAAGACATCAAATTACACTTCCACTGGAATATCAGACGTATTAAATGCGTGTGTGATGAAGAGTTCAGTTTCGAAGAGGCTTCTGCTTTCACTGAAGAGCTTTCCAACTCACATTTGGCTCAATCTCTCACATTCCGGCTCTGTACAAGTCCACAGTACTTCTACCAATTTGTAAGAACATTATTTAAGATGTGTCAGTATATTTTTTTAAATTTTATTTTAGTTTTATCAATCTGTTTTATACATACAAACCCAGAGGCTAATAAGTAGATGCTATGTTATTATCTCTCCAGCTCGGCTGCTTTTATGTTTTCAAACCTATACAGTATGTCCACAATATATTGACAGGCAGGATTCAAGGGCCTCTAATAAAGAAACAGGGAACTGCAACTGCAATTTTCTAAGTTTCTTTTGTTTTGCCTACTTGACAGCAGTTGCTTTTTTTGTTTCTCTGCATAGCTGGAGATTGCATTTGGTGCAGGCAGTGAACTGGGTTACCTGAAAACCAAGTTTTTGTCCAGAACCCTCAACAAGAATTGCTGTATTCCTTAAACCAAGCTCCATGAAGAGTTGCAGGTGGACACCCTTGGAAGGTGGTTTAGAAAAGAGGATATGGAAATGGGTTTTGGGCCAGGTTTTGCACATCCTCTCTCAAACAAAGATACTATTGTATTCTCTCTTCTTCACATCTGCTTAGCAAAAGCTAAACTTTAGTTTGGTGAGCTGCAATAAACTACTGGTGAGCTTTGCAGAAGTACAAACAGGTCTTTGTTTAGGGAATTTTGGAAAAATAAAGTTTAAAAAAATTATTTGTAGATTGAACCGTTTTTTAAGATAGAGACCTGCCAAATCCATCACCCTTTTAGCCACAATTCTAAAGTAATATTACTGTTAGTAAACCCTTAATTACCAGGATTTCCTGTTAATGCCTCATTCACTTCCAAACTGTACTGCAAATCTCACTTGCATGTCTTTTAATATTGACTTTATATGGATAGTCTGCTCTTATTAGGATAATAATATCTAACATTACAAAGTTAGAGTACTAGACTGTAGAGACGTGATTCTTAATGATTCTATTCTATTCTTTGCATATAATGTAATATCCATCTTGTGGTCTCTACCTTCAGGACCCACATGAAGTTACTTTTCACCCCTCCTTTCAGAAGCCAAAGCCGCTGATCCAGTGGTAGTTGGAGGCGTTGCAGAACAGAGTGAGACATGAGGTGCCAGGGCCTCTGCTCTGGAGGGCTGTACGTGGTGAGGTGCTCTGGACAGAAGGTGAAGTGAGGCCAGGGGTGGGGAACAGTTAGTCCTTGAAGGGGCAGGGAACACTCCTATGTGACGTGGGCCCTGAGGATGTCCTGTGTAATGGGTGGGTGCAAAGACAGTGCCATGTGGCATTTGGAAGGAGAGAGTGCTGCTGAAGCCACAGGAATACTTCAGCCATTTCCATGCGTTAAGTGGAAGTGTTGGGGAGAGGGGCAGTTTTACTTCTGTCCTTGTCTGTGGTTATCACAGTGCTGCACGGTTGGAGAGGCTGGAGAGCAGAACATGCGCCTGGGTGTATTTGTGTAGCAGCTTTGACCTGAAGCATTGGGGATGCTCCTGTGCATGGAGATGTGAAGCTACGTGGCTTGGCTGTTGTTTGTTTGGGGCTTAAAAAAATCTTAGTGCCGTTCTGCATTTAGTTAATTTAGTGGGTGATTTATTATTTTTTGTTTGTTTGGTGGAGTTTGGTTTGAAGATGCAGAGCAGTTGAAGTAGTACACTGCCACACTCAAAAATGCTCTGACTTGGAAAATCACCACCTTTTACACTGTATTCATTTAATTCGTCTAGTTTAATTCACTGCCTAGTGTCAGATTTCTAGTCCATTTGTGTTTTTCAGGTGCAACAAGAGAAGTATTAGAGCTTTTGAAAAATACAGTTTGAAGGAGCACTAACGTGTTAATGTTTTCCCATTTTTGGAGGTCACACCATATTATAAGCAATTTTTGTATTGTCACTCAAGAATGTTTGGATAGTTACTCAGTTGAGATCCGCATTATTTTGAAATTCATGGCTTTTAGATTTGAACTGGATATTCAAAAAGTGGAAACACATTTCAGGTTCCTTCGTTTGTTTTTATGATGGTAGCATTTGGTGCCAAATGGGCCATTTTAATCACTTTTTTAATGCTGAAATTATGTGGGTTTTGGTTGGCTTTTTTTAGCATTCCACATTAGAGAAGTAAGGTAATTAGAAGAAAATATTCATTTGTGTGTGTATAGAGGTATACTTAGCAGTCCACTGAATTGTCATTTGAATTTCAAAATACTTTGAGAAGTGCAGGTTTACATTTATTTAAAGAAAAAAGAAAAAAACCTGAGCAAGAAATTTTTTGCAGGGCAAGCACCATATGTAGTTTTATTATATAGTATATGGTGGTGATTTTAGCTTTCTAAGGAATACAGAGTTAGAAGTAAACCTGCATCTGTACTCTGCTGTTCTGTTTTTTCATCATTGAAACTTCATTGATTTAAAAACTACAAGTGTGAAACTTTCCTCATTAAATTGCATGCTACAGTTGATAGGGCAAATCCATCTAAACCATTATTTTCTCTCTGAAAAATGAAAAAAAAAAAATCTGAAGTGCTGCTGACCTGTTTTATCTGAGTATCATTATAGCAAAGAAAGGAAATAAGGGAAGGCATGTTCTTAAAATATTTAAGATAGAAGAATTTGCATCTTTTTAAAAAGTAATATTTAGGGCTACTGAGAAAAAAAGATCTTTGCATTATTTGATATCAGGTGGTTCTTATGAGCCCATCAAATGCAGCTGTTGAAGGTAACTGTAGTGTGTGAACATTCTTGTTTGTATTGATTGTTCCAATAAGTCTGAAGATAATAAGACTGCATGTAGGAGGGAGTTTTGGGAGAGGATAAACCTGAAAGTCAACATAATGGGTGTGAAGGAAAAGCTGGAAGAGGAACTGCAACATAAGAGCTGCTTGGCTGGAGCTTTAGCTTCTGTTCTTACCTTGTTCAAGGTGAAACTCTTGTGTGCACACTTCATATCTAGAATTTCTTTCACTGAATTTTCTCCTAATGATCAAAACAGCCTGTTCTTTTACTGTGTGTCAGGAAAAATGGCACGAGGGTGGAGAGAAGTTAGTTACACTAACTTGCAGTTGGCATACGAGGTGAAATGGTGGCCCTTCAGAAAACCAACAGAGAACTCCCGCCTTTGGGTGCACGGTCTCCGCAGAGGGCTCAAACGTTGCCAGTCATTTTGACACTGTGACAGTCCCTGGAATGGGGCTGGGATTGTGACCACTAAATTTAGGTTTAACAATACATAGTAGTGCCGGTGCAATACTTGTTTGTCTACGAGACTCTTTCACCAGTTGTGACTGCAAGCTTGCGTCTGTCCCAGTGCTTCTTGAGTCTCCACAAGTCACACTGGTGGTGGCCCGGGCAGCAAAGTCAGTATCAGTACAAGCAAACATCACGTGCCAGCTCAGTGTGTGCTTCATCTAGAAAAGTTGCCCCAAATTTCATAACCCTTTCTATTACTTAATAAGAGTCCCTAAAAATCTGTTTGTATTTGCCTGTTTATTCATCACTAGAGTTAAGAGTGTTTACACTTGTTAATATTTTTAAAAAGTGTTCTCGAAAAGTTAATGGACCCTCAGTTTAATCTGATTTAAACTGTTCATTATTTTGCTTCTAGGCATGTGTTTTCTTCCATTCCGACTAGTATTGTTTGACATAGTTAAGACTGCCATTGCAAGTGGTTCCTTTTGTGCATAGCAATGTCTGTGATTATTAAAGTTTCTTCTCTTTATTTAAAAGATTTGACTTTTTTATTAGACCTAAAGGCTATTAAATTTTAAATGACATTTGTTTTTCATTAAAAAGGCTTTTCAATTTTAAATCCGTGACTTATTTTTATTAGAAAACTAATATTCAGCTTTTCTTTTTTTTTTTTTTAATTTATTGGTGCTTAATCCATCAGCTAAATACAGAGCTGTAATCCCATATGGCAAAGTATGCCTTGCTTTGTGTGTGGGTGTGTGCACACGTGTGTATGTGCATGGATATTTTCATGCTTCCATAGTTCTTTTTATTTCTCCTTTGACTTCCTCCGCTTCCTCTAAATTTGTCCTGGTGCAGATATTACGAACGTTGCTTAGAGTTATTTACATTCATGTTCAAAACTGGAAAATCAACACAGTCCTGAGAGGACTAGTGTTATTCTCTCTTTTCTTTCATACTGTCCATAATTAGAGATGCTCTTTGAATGTGCTTTATAAAATAAAAACTTGTGTTTGATGTTTTCCTCAGTTCATCTACATTTAGTCGCAGTGCTACCTACAGTTTCAAAATCAGACAGATGAACCACCTGCTGGAGGCATGAGTGTTGTAGACAGCATCAAACCTACAATTTATCAGCTGTACCCTTGTTAGGCGTTGTTGCGTTAGTCAATAACTCACTCAGTTGTGGCTTTAGGAAGGAAGCGGGAGGTGGCACGAGAAACCTGAAAGTAACGCATATGCCCAGCAGATCTTGCTGACAGGAAACTTTGATTGGTTGTAGTACAATTAAAGTGGAGCAGAAGCAAAAGTTCTTAATTTCTCCAACTTCTTCTCTTTTCTGAATAATTTTTATGCAGAGAGCAAGGCTCCCTGCCGACATCCTCCCTGACCTTATGAGTCCCATGTAGAGGAGATGCTCCCAGGTGGGGACCCTGTGATGCCCCAGCTGGGGAGGGAAGATCCCTGAGATTTCCTCCTTTAAAGATTCACTTGCCAAAGTGTGTTGCAGAACTGATCACGAAATCTTCATGCTGGTGGTGAAACTAAACGTGTTTGGTTTATGCATATGACCCAGACTTTTTGTTCTTGCCTTTCACTGTCATCAGCACGCATTCACGTGTTAAAGTTTGACTAACTGCAGTTGTAGTCAAAGAACCATGTAAAGAAGCGTTGTAAAAATCTCCGGAGACATGATGTAGCAGTTACCCCACTGGGCACAAATTAGCATGAATCCATTATGGGTTTACACCTCAACACAAACGGTAACACAAAGAGAGAAGTGATGCTGTCCGGAAATAAACTACAAAACCCACAGCTGTTGATTTTTTTTCTGACTAGTTTGAACAGGCTTTTATGTGCTTACGAGAAGTGTAAGAGACTGAAAATAATTCTTTTGCTGTGCAAGTTAAATTATTTAATAGTCCTTTTGACCTTTTGCTTATAAATTATGGATTACGAAATTTTGCTGGGGTGTCAACCTCTGTAGCAAAATCTTGAATTAGTAGAACTCCAGTTTGGCATCATCTGTTCTTTGTCTGATGTATTGGGCTTGGAAAAGTAGTTTGCTCTATTTCATACTCATACTCTGTATAAAATTTACTAAACTGTCAATGACTTAAAAACATTTAAGATTTTTGTTTGTTTTGACAGTTCACTTTTGTTTCTGCTTTATGTACAAAATTTGTTGTCCATGTAATTTTTACCTGTACAGGCTACTACAGCTGAGAAAAATACAAGTAAGCAGATTGGTTTCACTGACAACTATTGCAATTAAAACAAGCAAACAAAAAATAGCTCTGCAAATACTTAAGGTCTCTGTTTATTTAAAGTTAAAAGTCTGCAGACATGTTTTTGGCTTAACCTCCTAACTGTGGCTGTGTTGGTGTCCTTTCTTGGCCAACTGATATTTGGGGAAGGAATTGGAGTAGTTTTGAAGCTGATAAGAGTGAGAGGCTCTCTTTGACTTTGAGGGTTATCGTGCTTTGGCCCTGGCCCTGAAAGTAAGCAGCTTTTTGAAGAATAGATAGTAGTTTAAAGGGTGCAACCTCAAAAATCTTTTTTTCTACATGTTAGGCTGGCAGGCCTGATTTTTTGTTGTTCCCATAATTCTAAAAAAGAAAAATACCATACTACTTCCTCATTTTTAGCCTTTAATCCAGTGTGAAATTGGAAATGTTGGTTAAAGTTTAACCTAAGTGACCAAGTGATATTTGAGAATAAAAGATTCTAAAATGGTTCCAGTTAACAGGGAAGATGTACTCTTAATATTTTCCTGAATCTTTTGACTTATCAAACAGAAGTGCCTTCCGTGACAGAATTTGAATCCCTTAGGTAAGGTTGCTGCCATGTGCAGGAGCTGTTGTCCAGAGGAAGAATTACATAGAATAAGAAAAACTGTTTTACAGGAAATTGAGGTGAAAGATTTTCTTGTCTTGAAAAGAGGAGAAAAAAGTGTGATGATGGTGATTGAGGAGGTCTCCTGATTGAGCTCCAGACTATCCACTATGTATCTTATTATTTCCTTTTTCTTCTGAAAAGGTGCCATTTCATTTCTTTGCATATATTTGTGTCTGAATACTGTGATAACCTCTGTGATGACCATCTCCCCAGTGATCCAGAAAAGTGAGTTTGAACCGACTAGGTCAATGTTAGGCCGAAATTCTTGAGATCTGGTCATGAGTTTCTGGCCCGGACTCATTCCCATGCCAATTTCAGATGGACAGTGTCTGGTTTTGCCCCGGTGTAGACTGAAGTTTACAGCTTAGCTGGGAAGGAAAACCCTGGGGAGATAATTTCAGACTCTTAACTTATTCACTAGAGAACACCGCTTCTCATACAAATTGCTACAAATCTCTGTACTTAGGGAGGCCAACTGTGAAATGAGAATAATAATGCTTATGCACCTTTGTAAAGTGATTTCAAATCTACAAATGGAAATTTAAGTTCAAGGCATTATTATTAAACACATTTTCCAGATAGGGTAATGAAGAAAAGAGAGGCTTAGCTTTTTTTCTTAGTATCTTTTTCCAAAGTGTATTAACTTGCTGGTCAGGCTGTATTTTCTGTCTCTCTGGATCTAAAAACAGCTGATAAGTCTTTTACAGCTAATGTTTAGGCTGCATAAATTATGCTTTTAGATATTCAGCTATAATTTTCTCTGTACATTGACCCAAATGTTGCTTAACACAAAGTCCTCATCAAGATAGTACCCATTAAAGTTTTTAAGGAAACTTTTATTTTAAGGGAGTGGCTGCAGACCAGCTATTAGCTGATCAGCAGTTCTATAAATTGAAGTACTCAGTCCGTGGGGCAGATGAAGAAAGCCAAAGGTTTCTTCACAAAATCATATTACAAAAATCATTAGATTAAGAAATATTAATAAATGTGATACTGTTTTAATCACCCTTCTGTTTTTAAGCCTTTAGGATTTGCATGGTCAAGTGTAGCTTCTCAGCTGTAAAGACCTGGAAAATCTCTTTAATGAGTGAAAGTTAATGGTAAGACTGTACACGAGGCTTTTTTAATAATAAAGATGGCAAAATTCCATTGATTTTTAAATTGTTAAATACTACGAGGTTTAAGCCGTTGAAGTACTCTAAGACGTCTGTGAAATTTCGGTTTCTTGTTGAAAAAAAACTCCAGTGGGATTCAGGTTGCATTGGATTTTGTGATTTGATCTCCTGCTCACTAGACACTGATTCGGCAGAGGTTCTGTTGGAAGACCTAAGCACTGTTAAAAGGGAAGCAAATGTATAGTTCCCCTGGAGTGGTAACGATGGCTTAAAGGTTTATATCTAAGCCTGCACTGTGATGGTGGTTTGGTGGATTTTTTGGAGTGGGCCACTGGTCTCTGATCCTTTCAGAGGGTATGAGACAGCTGAAGGTTAAAGGTATTTTCAAAGGGCAGCAGTTAATCGATGAGCTCTTGATACTTCTTTCTCAATATCATTCTGCATGTGGAGAGCTGTGCACACTCAAAAGGGAAAGCGAGTTTAGAAAGAAAATACTAAGCTGAAGAGAAGTGCAGTTCTCTGCAGAGTTTTTGAAGAATCACAAAAAGCTGTGGTGAATTTGGATGGAGTAGCAGTGTAAGTACTAGAATATGCGTTGAGATCCCCTTTAAATAGTCAAATAAAACCAGAAGACATCAGGATCAAATTATTTTATGACAGTCTTTATATTCACTGCAGGAGAAGCAATAAAGATATTTACAATACAAAGTTGTGTGTAAGGAACCTAAATTAGGTCTCAGAAAGAGATATTGCTTATTTAAAAAGAGATGTTCGCTAAGGCAGTCATGTTACTTTCTGCTGTATGGATTTATGGGTTTGAAATGGTTATGCCCCATAACTCTTAATTAAGCTTGACAGTTTTAGTATTGAAATTGAAGGAGCTGGTTGGAAAGACAGTCTGCAAACAAGGGTCTCTCTTAATAGTCCCAGAGCTTGTCTTTGTTTACAGTCTTTACTGTATTGTGGAGGAAGGAAGAAAGTAACAGTTATCTTTAATTATACATGATCTGCAGCATGTCAAAACAAGGGACTATAAACAAGCACAAGTGGCTTATAATAAAAGCAGTTATCATAGACTTTGTGTAGTGACTAAACCTACCAAACCTTATTTGTGTGACAAGTATCTTATGGGAACAGATTGTCATCATGATTTGGTGGGTCTGCTTGTGTAAGTAGTGTACTTACAGGCATGCTGTGGGGGACCTACTTTCTTACGAGCCTGGATTTGCTGGATATGGTATCCTGTTGTACTGGACTACAAAGTGATCCCAGTAATACAGTCAGACCATTTAGTTGCAAAGGGCCTTTTCAATCTTGTCTAAAATTTACACGAAGGATAAACAATGCTCGTTCCAAAATTTTCAACATTAAGTGGGGTTTTTTTTATACCTCTGGAAGAAGCATCAATATTCTGCCACTGTTCTACATTTTTTCCTTTATCACCCAATAGTTTTATTCCAAAATGCTAATGTTGGCTAGTTCCTGATTTTAGTATGCCCACCAAATGGCTTGTCAGAGCTATTCAGTCCACAGCATTTTGATTTTGGGTCTTATTTTTCTGCCAGATGCAACACAATGACATACTGCAGAATAAAATCTGAAGAGGAACCTTGTCCAGGTTACATAGATTCCTTACATGGCTGATAATATATTGAAATTTTCATTGCCTTTGGTTTTTTTAAGAATTCTGTTCATTTACTTTGGCTTGTCTTCTCCAGATACAGATTTATCTATTTATAACATATATAGAAGTAGGTTCTAAAAACCTCTTGTTAAAAAATTAAGCCAGTAGCGGATGAAAAGTTACAGAATGTCATAAAACGGGCAGCAGAATTGAGGTGCCTCCATTAGGTAAAAAAAAATAACTCTAGAAATAATAAGATGAAGCTTAATAAAACAAGACATTATTTTAGAAGTGAAAGTTTGTGAAGGTTGTTGGCAAATTACAATAATTACCTTTCCCTCCCACGTCTCTTAAAAGGATTCTCAGGATAATTGCAAAAGACCTCCTCCTCCTCCTCAGTCTTTACCAGAACCTCACTGTGGGGGGCTGAATGTCCTGCCACTGCTGCCACTGCTCATGTGGGCTCCTGTTTTGACCACGGCAAAAGCCCCTGTTGCCCTCTGAACCTTCTGGATGGCACTCCAGACCTCGTGTCGGGCCCACTCCCTTCAAAGCATGGAAGAATCTGTTTTGAGAAAACCACAAGACTGAAAAGGGGATATGGGTCTGAATGCCTCTCTGGCATCTAGCCTGAAGAGGCAAGAGGTGTTCCAGATCCTACTTGTCTCAGCATGGGTTTTTATCAAAGGGTATGAGCTGAAATCCTGGGAGTCAATAGGAGTTTTCTTAGCAATCTCTCCCATTATGTCTGAGGAGTAAATAATTGATGGTTGCAGAGATCTCCTGTAATTTATGCAACTCTTAAACTCAGTGAACCTTTTAAATAGAAAACCCAACCAATTCCAAAGTCCGTGGTAGCCTGGTTGAATGCTATGTGCAGTTAAATGAGTGCTTAATTAGTACACAAGAGTTCGGGACAGCAAGAGATGCTGTATTTCATTGGGATGGCTGAAGGGAAATAGGGAAACAGAAGTTTGTAAAGTTGTCCAAACGAGAATTTGGCCAGAAGCCATCTGTGGCTTGTAATCTTTTCTGTAAAATCAGGCTGAGAAGCAGAAAGGAATTTTTTGGTTTTTAGTACTTGCTCATTTGCTGAATAGGGGTGCGATCTTCCTGCAGTCATCTAATGCCTATTTTCCTAGTTCTGAAAATGGGATGTTACTGTCTGCACTTGCAACGTTATAGTGGAGTTCAGCCTTTTGGCTATTGAGCAAATGCACGTATGACTTTTAACCGTGGTGTGCTCATCTTGAGCGTGGCAGTTAGACTGTGTGTACAGGGCAGAGGGAGAATTTGGTGTATATGAAAAGCACAATCCATCAGAATAAGCACACTAAGAAGGCTGAGCTTGTCAGTGGGAATACCATGAGCAGCACAAAGAATGAAGCATCTAAAATAATTCTCTGTTGGATTTAGACATCTTATGCTGTGCTGCAGAAAGTTATGTCCTCCTTTTGTGACTCCCAAGTACCAAATCTTCTGAAGATAGTGAGAGAACCACTCTTCTTCCCTGAAAAATATCCTGCAAAAGCAGAGGTTATGCTTTACTCTGAAAGCATGCCACAGCGTTGGGAAGGAGACAACAGTGGGCATAATGTTCTTGAAATACTGTGGTAAAATAATTGGAAGATTTATTCAAGGAGTGAAAAGAGAGGTTTGATGAGTAAATGTTGGAGAACTGTATCCAGGTTAGTGGATAGTCAGACTTCTATAATATCCTCCTGTTTAACTGTTTCATGAAAATAATTCAATTAATTTGTTTAACTCTGAGCAGGGAGGGAAGGGTCTGCTTCCCTGAGAGTAACGGCATGTCTGGGAAGGAGAGCGCTGCCTTGTCTGGAGCAGGATTTGGAGGTGAATTCCCTCTGACAGAGAAGGAACCTGAATGTGGGTCATCAGCCTCCTGAGGGAGCGCTCCAGCTATTAATCCATGCTGATAAAAGGTACAGCTCCTTCCCAGTTTTTACAAAGGACATGGCTGATGCTGTGAAGCTGGATCTATTAGGTATGCTCTGAGAACAGCTACTTCAAACATGTCCTTCAAATGAGACCGGTAGAGAATTGTCTAGCTGGTGGATAGCAATGGTGTTTTGAGATCAAAGGAGGCATCAGATTGCGTCTGCCTCTTAAACTTCAGGTGCATCTTGGTGCAGATGGAAATCAGGCTTTTATGTGCATAGGGAACGTTAATGCCAATAACTGAAGTGTCAGTGAAGTGCTTGGCGGCAGCAGAGCAGGGACTTTGAGTGCTGAGCAGTCAGGCACTTACACGGTCACGTGGATCTTACTTTTAGGTCAGCACTCTAATACGTAAATCATTAGGTATCTATTTAATTTTGTTAATCCTGTAGAAAATACCCACAGATACCTGTTCACCATAGATAGGTGAAATAAGATGGCATTATACTGTTTGCAGAGCCAGATGTTTGCTGAGGGTATTTGTGCTTTATACCGTTTTGCCCAAAGAGACTACTGAACAACGTCATCCACCTTCTGTGCCTTGTGATTCCTTGAAGTCACCTTACTCGTACAGCGTGGAGATTGAGCTGATGATAACGACCAAAGATCTCAAGTCCGCCGGGGAGTTTGTTTGCCTAGTTGTATCCCTAGAAACAGAGTTACCCCAGATAAGGAGTATCGTTAGCAGCGTGTATTCAGACAATGTGATGCTGCTTTTTTTAAAATGCAGGGAGGACATTGTATTAGGTCTGGCTATTAAATAGCTCGAAAGTGAGCAGCTGTCTTGGTTTTGTTTTAAGGTTGGAACTTGCTTGAATAATAATAGTAGTTTAGGGGGCACTGCAGAAGTCAGTGGTTCCTCAGTTTCTCTAAAGTGACGATATTAAACTATCTTTTTTTGGGGGAAAAAAGGTTTAAACTAGAAGCCAGTGTTTTATAGCAATTTGTGTTTATTTTTCAGCCTGGAGATAAAATGGAAATTCCATAGATTCTGTCCACATCCGCTTTCATTTTCAGTCTGATGTAGATTTAAGCTTCAATCCTAATGCCCTGTGCCTAGAAGTTTTAAACAAGAAAGTCAAATTTACCATAACACTATCAATATTTTTTATAGCAAGCCTGTATGTCTAATTCTTGTCTCTTAAGTGCTTCCAATTAGTATCAAACTTAGAAGGTGTAAAATGGGTACTGGCTCAGAAGGTGACTTGCCTGTAAATAACAAAGCAAAGCATTTAGAATATTGCTTTTTTTAGATGGTAGTTGTAGTGAAATTCATGCACTTTTAAAGTTTATCTGAAATATGAAAGGTCGTGTCAGATTCTGGAGCCTTGGGGATGAGGCTTCCAATTCTGCAGAAAGTTGTCCCTCCTCCTGCTATTTTACTCCCTGTTCATCTCTTCAGCCTCAGCTGGCTATTTTTTCCATGCCACATGATGAAATACATCTGACTAATCTCGTAGACCCTTACTTGCCTGTGCCTATATCAGAAATACCTGTCTTTTTTTTGATCGCTGGGCAATTTGAGTCCAAGCAGTAGTCTTGAAAACTGGAAGAGTATAACTGATAAGGTGGTAACATCTCAGCTAAAAATACCCTGCTGCTTCCAGCTAATTCTGAGCTTCCTTGTGCTCAGGATGAAATGAAAGTTGTGTATGTACAAAGCATGGAATGATGGATGGATGGATGGTCCAGCAACATCTCTGGAGGCAAGCAGCAGGGGTATAGGTAAACCCAAGCCAAAGGCTTTGTCGTAGCGTACGTCAGGGTGTCTCTGGAAGTGCCCGTTAGGATTTATGTACCTTGTTACCTCCCCAAAGTGACTGGTTACTCTGATGGGTTTATTTTCAAATGAGTCGGTAGTGGGTACAAGCATCGATTCCATGTAAATAATAGTAAAGAAGTGCGATCGTTATGATTAAAATTTAAATAGACAGTTCTCATGATTCAGTTCAGTTGAATGTTGCCCTGCAGAGTTGAATCCTGCCATGAAGTTTCTTTGTGATGCTGGACAAGTTATCTAAAACTGAAGATTAACTGCTGGGAACTGTGTGATCTTATTCTGCTTGACCAGACTGAGGTGTTTGACACATAAAGAGCAGAAGTCCCAACCACTCGGAAATGCAGCTATAGGCTATAGGAGTTTGAGAACTTGTGTCCCATCACATACTGAGATGAAAAGTACAACCCTCACAGTCTCCGGAGGAACACCAGAATTAATTGGCAAGTTTTCATTGCAAGGCATAGCACCCTTCTAGGAGCAGCAGTGGTCGATAATGTAGGTGGGTTATCCCATGTGTATGGCCATGTTTGTGACTTATTGTGAAAAATTAGCTGTTTTGAATTCATCCACATAAATTCTTGTAGAGGGCTCTCCAGAGAGTACCACATTGCAGCTTTTCAATAAGACTGTTTGCACAAATCCCCTTTTCTTCCTACTCCTCTTGCTGGAATTTGCCTGGAGAATTAAGAGCTGTAAAATATTTAAAAATCAATAGAATTTACATGAAAAAATTAACACTAAAATGCATTGACAGGGATAACACTGCATTTGCACGAAAAGCAGCTGGGTATGCATATTTCATTTATTCATTCAATAAGTTTGAGAACATGTTTGTAAGGTCTGTGATCCTTTTGCATAATTTGTGCTGGTTTATTATTGGAGTTGTCACTCTTAGGAGGAGAATTAAATGGCTTGTTTGGAGGCTTGGGATTCAGTCTGGTAAAATGCAGCTACACAATGTTTTATAAGTAGTGGCTATAATTAATACCATAGTCTGAACTTAACTGTTTCTCTGAATTAAAGCTGACAACTACCTTGTTAGCAAAAAGCACAGACGTTGGGAGTGGCTTTTACTGACTGACTTGAAAGAAGTTTTTCCATTTGCAAAGTACCAGTTCTGCAGGAGTTGTGAAACTTTTTAAACGTGAAGCATTTACATTTCAGAGTGTTGGCTTGGGATGTGTAAGTTTGAAACAATCCTTTTTAGATTCCCTGGTATCACAACAGAGCGCTGGGTTTCCCAGCGAAGAGAAGCACCGCTGGGGCAAAGCTTGGTTCAAGAAAGAGAACAGAAAAACGAGGAGCATTTTTGTATAAGGTGCACTATTTGTTCAGTACAAAGTGAGGTTTTATTCTGAAAGGTAACCTGAAAAGGTAGTATCTTAGGATTTGATGTTAAATGCTTTTCCAGGAATTTGTAGTGCAGATAAGCTGAAGTTCTGAGTTAGCACTCCCTCCCACCTTCCCTACACAACAGGTACAAGCGTCAGGTTGCCTCTTAAGTATAACAATCTAAAGTTCAAGCCAAATTTCGATAAGATTACAAAAATCTGTTCCTCATTTAAATTAAGATTATCTTGTGGCAGTGGTTATCTTAATTTGGTAAAGACATTGTTTAAAAAATAATTGATAAACCAAAAGCCATGTGACTTGGTATATTTACATTAGAGTTTTATTTTTGATCAAGAATACACTTTCGAAGCAAGCTGCCTGATCCTGCCTATTTCCTGTGCTTTGCTTTATATCACAGAGTGTTTTTGGAATATATAAGCTCATTTCCTTTTGGATGAAACTAAAAATGTGCTCCAGTAGTGCACATGGTACTGTCCTACTGTTAATGGGTATTAAGATTACAGGACCAGACTAGACCTGGTCTGAAGTAGCCTGCCTCCCTCTCTCCCTTTTTTCCCAGAACATGCATAGTGTGAATATCATACCTTCAGCATCAACGATTTTTCTCTATAGACCTGATTTTGTTGCGTCACGCGGCTTGCTAACGCAGACATAGGTAATGCTCCTAGTCAGTCAGTGGCCAAAGACATTCATTGATGAAACCAGAATCTTGTCTTAGGAGGCAGAAATCAACTTCCAAGAATAATTGCTACATCAGCAAGTAAATGCCAGTTAGGAACTGCATCTGCGTATCAGGTAGGAAACTACAGGTGGTGGTAAAAAACCAAAGAACCACAGTGAAGAAATCCTTTCAGGAAATGGGGATGCCCCGTAGTCTGGTGGGCTCGTTCTCCTTAGTTTTTGTCTAAGCGAACATTTACTTCAGTTCTGATGGGGAGGCTGTTCCAGTTGAGTATGTTTGGGAAGTGGATACTAGGTCTTACAGCAAGCCCTGAATGAAATGCTCCGTTTCAGTAAGCTGGCAAGTTCTTTCCAGAGCGTTGATTTTGGACTTAACACGTAGGGACAGGTGCTTGCTTAGCAGAAAATGATGTGGATTTGGTGCTGATTCCCCAGACTCCTTTTCGTTTCAAAATCCCATGTTCCAAGCGTTTAGGTAACATCTGTGTATGTGCCAAGTATCTGTTTGCTTTTTCATAAGGACAAGGGTTTGTTTGTTTTGTTGCGTTTTGTTTTTTCTTTTAAAAAAAGGAAATGTACTGTCATTTGTTTAGTGGAAACTCTGATTCAGTGCTTTGGATTTTTTTAGTATTTTTTTTTCAAGTGATAGGTGGAACACGTAGCCCGTTAGGACTGCACTAAAAATGCTGATGATTGTCAAAAAAAAAGCTAATTATGGTACTACAACTAATACAGCAAAATTGAAAAAGTTCTACTAAGAAGCTTTTTGAGGTTGTAGTGAGCAGCTGGAACACTCTTCCTTTCTGCGTATTCAATGCTACAATATTTTCTGACCCATTTTAGTGTCCTTTGTTGTTTGCTGATGTAAACCCACAATACTTCACGTGTAATCAATGGCATTTTCTACATGAGCCTTCATTTAATTAAGAATGTGGGCTACTTGAATAGAGGAGTATTCTTTAAACAGCCATGTTCCTAATTTAAGGAATATCACTATTAAAACCCTTTTTTCCCCTTATGCGTTTGATAAAATTGTCCACTCCAATTCATTACAATGGATTATTTGTTTTCTTGATGTCATGCTTCATACCTTTATAATTGTTAATTGCCCCTCATTAAGAGCTGTTTCACCAATAACAGAAGTTCCCATTCCAGCTTTTGTTTGACTTAGCACTACACAGGAGCCAATCCACACAGTACATTAGGAATTTTTTTAAAGTAAAACCTGATGTTTTCTGATTTTTTTGGCAGATTGCATTTCAGCTAAATAGGAGAGTTTAATGTATTAAACAAACACAAAACCAACACCAAAACTAAACCGCAAACCAACAGTATAGCAAGTTTCTTCAGTAATTTCGCTTTGGTGATCTGTTGCAATAACCGTATCTGTCGTCACTGTAGTTCTGCAGGAACGTTACTGTGTGACATTTGCTAGTTTCATGAAGTGCTTTCTGTAGGTTTTCTTATGATAGGCTCCTGCTAAATGTAACTTACGTGGAAGTCTTAGAATTACAGTTTCAATGCTAGTTCTTCTGTAGCAGAAGAAACAACTGCCATATGAAGAGCTGCCTGTTGCTCTGCTGTCTTTTATCAGTGTCAGTGTTTTGGAATTGTGAAAAAATGCTTTGTCCTTTCCCACGTACTCTGACATTTAAGTAGGCAGTGACTGCTCATTTAAAAAACAAATCTGTGTGGCAGGAATTTCCTCAATGATGGTTCTGCCAGCCAAATAACTTTTTTCTCTTTTTCTCTCCTCTTTTTCTCTCTTTTCTTTTTCATCCTGGAAAGTAGACTCGTGTGAACAGCAACATGAGCAGGAGGAGATTCTCAGTGGGATCATTCAGCGTTTTCCTCCCTCAGAAGCTCATAGTTGGACTCCCACCTATGCAATCAGGAATATGTGTAACCCAAACCTCTACAGGTTCTTTTCAAGGGATCTTGATTAGTATCTTGGGTAGCTAGGTGCATTTCTACCAGTACAGAAATTTTCTGAAAATCTGTAACTGTCTTTCAACTTTCAACTTTTTCAATTAAATTAATAAAATAGTTTACTAATGGTAAAATCCCTCTGCCCCTGTACTGCCTGTCTCTTTCCTCCTCTTTCCTCTGTACTAAAACCTGCCTCTTTGTGAAAAGTGCTTGATAGATCATTGGAAAGGAGAGGAATGGCTCCTCTTCAGGCAAGTGGCAAAACACAAGTATCAAACAGCAAGCCAAAACACAAATTGCTTATCAGAAGCTTATCATAGCTGTAGTTGAAGCTCTGATTTTGGAGTCACACTTTGTTAGCACCCCGAGGTATGTTAGCACAGTGTATCCCCCGTTGCCTGTTACCGCTTACATAGTTTCACATAGACTGGGAGTAGCAGTGATCTTTCTCCTTCTTGTTTGAAATAATGAAAGCTTTTTTCCCCTTGGAAAATTCAATAGCCAGGAACCTCTCAGTATGCAGAATAACTTCTAGTGATATTCTAACACTGAAAGAAAACAAAGAAGAGGCATATATTATTTTATGGCCTACCAGAGAAAAGATTGCCTTTAAAAATATATATGCCTTTTGCATATGCTTTGTGACAGACATACAGCCTGAAGACTGGCATGTGACAAGGGCAAATCAATAAAAAATGCATAATGATACTATAAATATTTATGGAATGGCTAGATTAGTATAATATGACAGGGAGAAGCCAAGAAGGCTTTTGGAATAGCAAATGTGTTCTCTAAAATATATTGGAATTCTTCTGAGTGAGTTAAAATGGGGTAAAAGCTGTTGCATAGGCTGTCGGACACATTCACAACACCTTTGATTAAAGTCCATTCTAAGAAACCATGAGAAAAGCTTTGTTAAAGAAGTGTAGCTAAATAAAAGTTGGAAAACAGAGAAAGAAAGAAGAAAGGACAAGGTTATTCACTCATCATCCCAGTGGGATTCGTAGGGACTGTTGATTGATTTGCAACCTAGCAAAGTAAATAAATGTTTCTCTATGTTTCTGTCAGGATTAAAATGATCCAGCTTTTTCCAAAGACTAGGAATTTTCTAAGTCCGGTAAAAGATTTTTTTTAAACTATAGTTTTGCATATAACTGGCATTGATGTAGTTGTACACTTCTTAGTACATAGGTCTGTAAATTATGCCTGTAAGCAGCTGGCCAAGCCCTTAACC